>JASCZW010008997.1:0-45844 GCA_034211315.2 Aedes japonicus
ATCCTCTTTTTTAGGCACTGACATTATTCCCTCCTGTTGTTGTAATACTTTCCACTTGGTTGGCCATATATTACGAAACATCAAACTCTTGCATAATCCTATATGTAGACCAACTTTTTGGGCAATTATGGTTAAAATCCTATACCGCTCATTGCTATCTTTGTTTCCTTAAATTTATCCTTAAGCTGTGTTAGCATTTCATTATCGTCGAGACAAAAACCGTGTTATTGGTGTGATTACCGATCGATTCATAGCTGGTTGTTTCCAATGAGCCTGTAAATAAATATAACAAATTATTGATTAAAAATTGATTGATTGGAAATCATGCAAATAATTTCTATTTTATTATTTACTTTGGTAGGGAAAAAGGAACAATGCCGGACGGTCCTGCAAGGGCAATCGTTTCGTGACTGGTTGCTTCGCACGATTCTAAAGAATGTAAAAATAAAAATGTTCCAGTAACAATTGCAAGAAGAATTCAAATTAAAGCAGAATTATATGAACTTTTTATATAACATACCTGTAGTGCCTATACTGGATGGTCCTGTAATGGGTTCTTCGGTCGCATGGTATCAATGTTAACTTATACAATTTCTTGTAGTAACTTTGACAAATGAAAGAGCTACTCTCATCAATTTTAACCTTTTTTTCCACAGCATGGTCGTACTAATTTTGCGTTGATTTTCTGGAACACGAACTCAACACCTAAACACTACAAATTGAACACTTACGTTTCATTTTACGATATTCTTTGATATAACTGTTCTGATATGATACTTTGTTTCAACTGGTAACTTCTTACATAAATTTCCGTGTTTTATATGATGTTTATATTGTACCTACGATCAAGTGAAGTGAACTGCAGCCTAGACTACAATAGGTATTGAATTGTTTCTCGGCTGTAGCGATCAGGTCTATTTGCAGACGGGAGCGAGTAGAGCGGAATTTCTAAAGCGAAAGCAACAGAATAACAGATAACGCCAAGCGAGCGACGAGTATGAAATGAAAGAGATGTTGTTCACTCTGCTGCTTCTCCGCTTTAGAAATTCCACTCTACTCCCTCCCGTCAGCGAGTAGACCTGATCACTACAACCGAGATACAATTCAATTCAATCTCACGGGTCGATAAACATTCTACATCTACAGTAGGTAGTCAATACGGTTCTTCTTTTAAATAATAATACCAATGCCCCTCTGTGTAACGAAAAGAATGTTAGGTGATCAAATTGTCAATGTCACTAAGTATCATTAGTCTTAGTTTGCTATAATATTATATAATTATGTCAAGTAAATATTATTTATTATATAATATTTACTTGACATTCTCGTGACCTACTCATAGATTTCATTAGTCATAGGTTTGATTGGATGGAGACGCATGGTAATCTACCATGCATCTTCATCGTTTCTACAGGCAGGTGATGTATAAAATGAAGAGTAATGATTTATTATTTAAAAATTGTATCTCCAAAACGACACGCAGAACATCTCCAATTTTTTGATATGTTATGTAAAATTGAATGCTCTTTCATTTAAAAATACTAAAACAAGGAGTCGTTGAGGCCCCTCGCAGTCAAATTCAAGAAAAACTATTTGTTTTGTATTTTTTTCATACAAAAATTGATATATTCAAAGGTTTCGTATTTTTGCTTGGAAATTCAAAAGAATACCAAAACAATGGCCAAAAATGACTAAAATCGGTTAAACGGTTTAGGAGTTATAAATTTTTGAAAATTGAAGATTTTGAAAAATCACGATTTTTGGACCAGTCTAACGCAGAAAAGGTCCAGTCTAATAACGAAATAAAAAATACGGGTCTAATATTTTCGATGTTGAACAATCCTACCGAATATTATAAAATTCTGAGAGATCGTATAACTTTTTTTCATGGAATTGCTGTATATATATATATATATATAGAAACGAAATAAATGAGGAGAATATGTGATTATTGCACTACTGGTCAAATTGCAATCTCACATGCACTTTATAGCATAAGACAAGTCCTCTCACCACCGACAATGTAAAAACTTTGACCAATGAGAGGGATGATATTTTACTAATAAACTTAGAAATTTATGATTTCGTCTGTACTGTGTGTACGATTCCGGGCTGCTTGGATTTGTCCCAGAGTTGTTTCTTAGCCATGATTATTTTAAGAAAGGTGATATATAACAATAAAAAATGAACACTTTAAGTGCTGCTTGAAAAAGATTTTATTTGCAGTAGTCAGCATGTTTTTAATGACATAGCATATTTTTAAGAACAAACCTTAACAATGTTTGTAGTCCTTGAATTGTTGTAAGAATATTCCTTATTATACAATACAAGATATCATTTTAAGCATAAGAAGACTCTCCATTTTCATCTCCATTCGAGACGTGATTGCCTTCACTGTACTCTTTTATAGATGGCATGGAAGTCATGGATGACGAAGTTAGAGTGACTCTGAAGAAGAAAAGAAAATATACCTTATTACTTATATCATTGACCGCTATGATGTTGATGTAGTTATATGTACAATTTAATCTTTTATTAAGATTAATTAATATAATACCGTTATATGCATTATTATCTCATGTTTAATGTATGTGTAAATGCTATACTTAATAGGCTGTACCTTGGAATATTTTTATTTTCAACTAGATTGCACAGGCTCGAACCGATTTCATTTTTACCGATACTGTCATCGCGATGGAACAAAAGATTATTTGGATCTGGGTAGTTCAAATCACTCGCCGAATTGATTGAACTATCGCTATTTTCACTGAAATAGTTAATGAATATGTAGGTATTTGAATATTTTTAGAAAATATGTTTTGCTTATCACCTCTCTGAATGATATGAGTCTCCTTCTTCCATCGCTTGCTGCAAGTCCGAAATGCGTTGCAATGCTAATCGAAGATCAGCACGTGCTGATGCACACTCGGCTTCTGCAGTTTCCAAACGCTTTTCAAGGTCTTTTCGCTTGGAAAGATTTTCTTGTTCTTTGTTTGCAAGCGAATGTATCTCTTCACGTAAATCCCGCATAGTTCTTTGTGATTTCTTGAGTACGTCTTGGGCGTGCATTTCCTTACTTCGAATCTGAACAACTTCGTTTTGTGACTTTTCTAGCGAATCTTTGTGTCGGTTTAATTGTATTTCCATGCGTGCACGACTTGCTTGTTCAAACTCAAGGCGTGACTCTAATTCTTTGGTACGTAATTCAAGCCGCTTTATTTGAATACTCGTAGGGGAATCACCTATATTCTCAACGTTTTCCAACCGAGCTGTTAAGTCTGAGATTTGCTCTTTCAACGATTTTCGCTCAGATTCTAGTTCTAAAATTCTTAGTTCGTAGTCTGCTATCATTGCTTGTTCCGAGCTCAACTGTTTAACTGTGATGCTAAATTTCTTCATTAATTCAGCCATTTCTTCTTCGTTTTCATCTAGTTGCGCCTGTAATTCGCTTCGGTCGCGCAATGCAGAAGTGGCCTTTTCAACGGCGTCCACCCGTGTTCGTTGTGCTTCTTCCAGCATCAATTGGACCTCCTGCAGTTCATTTTCCACTACTTGTCGAGCTTTCACAGCCGAGGTACGTGCCGATTCAGCATCTTCTAGCTGGTTTCGAAGCTGTCGCATCAGTGCTTTGCCAGCAGAATCGGTTTTCGCTCGTTCTAGTTGCGTTTGTGCATCGCGGAGGAGCGCTTTGTACTTTCTAAGATCACGCTTCAATTTATGTGAGGCTGTTTCCTCTGCTACCCATTCAGCTCGTACATTTTCCTCGAGGTTGTTTAGGCGCCGTTCTAGTTCGTGTTTTTCTCGCAGTAATAGAGTTCTTTCTTCGTGTTCTTGTTCAAGCTGACATTCCAATGACTTGATTTTTTTGTAAGCTGCCCCTCGAACCTCTTCAAACTCGTCGTCTCGCTGCTGAGCCTCTTTTCTAGCTTCTTTCCGCATGGTTTCGTGTGACATTTCCAGGCGAAGCTTTGCTTGTTCCAATAACTATAAGTAGAAAACAGATTTGATTTAAGGTATAATTCATTGACGCTTAATCAGTTGTAAGAAATATACAAAAGAAAAACAATACGTAAAATTCAACCACAACGAAAAATACACAATGTTAATCGAAATCAGAGGCAAGCATGGTATTTCCTATTGCAAATGCATATACAATATTGTACTGATTTGGCCAGATAAACAAGACTCACGATGACTTGGAATCTTTTGGACGACTCATCAATTGCGTGTCACACTAAAAAAAAGTATCAATAATCAAATAGGTAGGTAATTACATTATTCGCCATTCTGAGTTTATGTACAATGTCAACACTTACAATTTCAAAACAGGAATTCTACTAATTATAAGAAATCTCGGCAGATTTTTAATCATTCTCTTAAGTTTTACAATTTTATGTTTGCGTAGTTAATAATAACTAGCACCCCACAACATACAACAGCGAAAACAAAACAGCAGTTCCTATGAAAAACCATTAGGCTCTTTACTAGTTTACTGCGCCATTTAGCTCCCACTCTTGATACAAACGACTCAAGAAGTCGCCGGCGTACTAGTCATCAAGGCCAAGAAACGCAGTTACTGGTGACAATTCGTGGACGGGCTATTGTGGACGGGATTGCGTGACCGTACTACGAACAACTATGATTCCTCGCGAAACCACGAGTTCTATAGATGAGATCAGCCAACCCTTTTCAATGGTAGAATTCTCTCTTGAACTCCTTTGGTGTGGCAATACGGCTCCAGGAGCTGATTGGATCAAGTTCAACTTGCTTAAAAGCCTCCCAGACGTCGCTAAAGGTGCATGTTGAATTTGTGTAATCAGTTCCTGGAACTACACATTGTACCAGATGATTGGGCCCGGTGAGAGTTAATGCCATCCAAAAACCTGGTAATCCCACGTCCGACCACAAGTTCTATGAACCCATCGCGATGTTATCTTTTGTTCGAAAGTTGTTGGAGAAAATGATCCCCTTCCGTCTGAACAAGTGGATTGAAACGAACATCCTACTTTAAGATACTCAACTTGGTTTCAGTAGGGGTAAGGGAACGAACGACTGTCTCGCGTTGCTTTCCACAAACATTCAGTTAGCTTTTGCTTTAAAAGAGCAAATGGGTTTTGTATTCTTGGATATCAAGGGGGCTTTGATTCAGTATATGTTGAAGTTCTTTCATATAAACTTCACGTTGGTGGCTTATCACCATAAATGAATATTTTTTTGTAAAATTTGATGATAGAGAAACATATAAGCTTTTCTCATGGAAACTCTACAGCTTCTCGATTTAGCCACATGGGTCTCCCTCTTATGTATAATTTTTATGTCAAAGACATTGATGATTTCCTGAATGACAACTGTACATTCACAGTCAGTCTCAGGGCCCAATGGCCTTACAGGATACTCTAGGCAATTTGTTTACTTGGGTTCTAGAGCTTGCCATCGAATTCTCTACGCAGAAAACTGAGTTGGTAGTTTCCTAGGAAGCATAACCCAGCACAACCGAAGCTTCAAATTTGGACTACACCGATAACTTCTTCTAAGTCCTTCAAAAATCTTTGGGTCAAGTTCAATTCAAAGTGCACCTAGAGCTCCCAAATTTAGTATCTGAAGGGAAAGTGCCAGCAAAAGATGAACTAAGGGAGCAAATCCGCACGATCCTCTAACGTTGTACCGAACAACGATTTTGTCGGTTTTAGAATACGGTTTCAATCGGCGGCTCGGTGGCACAATATCAAACTGGAACGTATCGGTATTTTCGTATCGCATTAATTTGCATGCACTCGATTCATACCATGAGTTTTGAAGTGCTGACTGGCATGTTGCCGCTCTCGGATCGGTTTTCACAATTATCTCTCCGGCTTCTCATCAAGTGTGAAGTTATGAACCACCAGGTGATCGAAAACAAAGACAAGCTTCTTGAGCTAAATCCTCAAACTCACTTCACGACTTTGTGCACTTGTGCATAACACAGCATGACACTATTCGCCAAATATTCCCAATCGTGTTTGCTTATCCAACAAAGCTAGAAAAAATTGCTTCACTAACACCGGATTAGTAATAAATTTGTACGGATAAACTCTGTTCTTTAAAGGCTATTCGCTCTATGGTAAAGCAGGTAAAGCACTCCTGTTATTTTCATATGAAAACACAGGAACTTCTTAGTGCTTTGTCTTCTCGTTATTTTATCATCACCTTTGTATTGATCCCTTCCCATTTTTCGATTTTGGACAATGAGAGAGCGGACTCGCTTGTAAAGGTGGGCGCTATAGAAGACGATATTTATGATCGAAATATCGCCTTCAATGATTTTATTTTCCTATTTTTCGTCAACAGTCACTCGTTAGCTGGCAACATAAATGGAATAAAGAAGATTTAGGGTGATAACAATGATCTATAATCCCTAGGGTGTCGAAGAAATCTTGGTTTGGGGGGATGAATGTGGGTCGAGACCGCATTCGTGTGATGTCTCGTCTCATGTCCAATCATCTGATCTGAGCTTTATGATCTCATTCGGCCTCAAGATAAACATCGCAATGTACCTGTTTAATATATTTTGGCTCTACGTGATCTACAGTTTATAAAACTCTTTCATGTGTTTTTGACTAACATTAGCCTAAGATTGTAGCTTGTTTACCCTATATGTTTAGTTTAATTTTTTTGATTTCAGTGTTAGCGATTTTTCTGTTATTTTATTTTGAAAACCTTCGAATGAAAAAATACAAGTTTATTTAGCAGTTGACAAATAGATTTAAAGGTATATCTCGGGTTTTTTTCATTAGGGAGAATTTAACATTGAGAGATTCTCTCCGGTCTCGCTCTCTTTCATTTATTACAGCGCCGTTAAAAAATTTTGGGGGATCCTTTTGTACAGATCGAAACACAACAGTGCTGGCTAGCATACACTATAAATAGTAGAATGAAAAACGTAAAGGTGATTGGAATATGAATGAAAGAGAAAGTAATCAAAGAGAGTCTCTCAATGTTAGATTCGCCCTAATGAAAAAAAAACCCTAGATATGTATTTTGTTAATGATTATTTAAACTCTCACTCCTTCTTTCCATCCACAAAATTGTTATTCCCTCTAACCTCGAGAAGGCCGCGAGTAATCGGTTCTTTCGGTTTTACCTTTATTTTTAATGACGACTTCTAAAAAAGGTGTCTTATAAAAAGTTGATTATTCCATAGTAGGAGTTAACATTATGTGAAAATTTTGTTTATTGAATTTTACTCCATTTCTTAAACTATTCGTATGTTTCGAATGTTATTAACAAGATAATTGACTAAAATCCTTCGTTTTTTTTCAATAAGAAATATAAATTTGGCATAAAAATTCGAAGCCATTTAATGCTTTGTTAACACTTTTAGCAAAGCTATTTTTCAAATGTTAGACAGTCAAACAAACATACCATATTGAAAACACTTTAAAATTACCTGCATTTGTCCTGCCATTTCATCCAGTTCTTCTTCTTGTTCTTTACAGCGGCGATCAAGTTCCATCTTCTGACGTTTCAGCTGAGCTATTTCCTCTTCGGTGCCACCGCCAAAACTCATTTCTTCTAGTTCACGTTGTAGCGTACTATACTTTTCTTCTTTCAGCTCAAGTTCCAACCGCACATCCTGTATATCCAAGTAAACAAAATGGAAAACACATCATTGTATCAGTTGACTTGGAAGCATTTCATAAGTTCTACAACACTACTCGCTGACACTAACAAACTCGCTGCACTGAAAATTAATTTTAGTTTATATTACGAAATCGAAGTTTAGACTAACGAATCCATTCGTTGTTTTCTGCAACGAAACATTCGTGCATTGCCGAAGACAATACAAAGAGCAACAAATATTTTGTCCAAATTAAAAATATACGTCTCTCTGGTGCTTAAATGACTGACCGATCTACTATAAAGACTCAAAATGTAATTTCATTTTCATTTTCATTTCATTTTGCAGCGTTTGCAGGGTCAATGAGAGCGCAAGTCAATCCAAAGCCGAGAGTTAGGAAGGGGTGATGGCGAACTAGTCTATGCGGACTATGAATACCATGGGAGAGGATAAGGATTAGGTTAGGGCAAGGGGTTTGTAGAGCTCTTGGAACGAGATGGCCGCGTTGCTACAAAATGACCTGAAATGTTTAATGTGTTTTTGTTAAATTACGTAAGTTCTCTTCGTAAACATGTATGTTGTTAATAAAATTTCTGTGTTTTTTTATTTCTGTTTGATTTCTTATAAACTGACTGATGATACTTCTCTTTGTGTGCAGTCATTGCATCCTTTCCTTACAAAAACTGCATGTAGGTCATGGTTGGGAAGGTCCTTTGTACTTTTGTCGTTCCATTTTACCGCGATTCTCGGCTACTTAGACCGCGTCCGGTGCTTGATCTTCGCAACCACTCGGGGCCATACTGGTTGCCAAACCGCCAGCATAGAGTTAGTAGCATAAAAAAGAAGAGAAAAAGGATGTTAGTGGCATGCAGGGTGAATGTGAGATTATTGGTGATATTTTCACAACGACTCTTCGTTTCTTTGTAATTGTAATTGTCATTGTTCAGTGTATAGCCCGTACTTTCCTGCTAAGATTGCGTATCCAGGGACTAACCCCCAGTTCTATACACCTATAGTCCTTCCTGTTGCACTCGTCAGCTCGTGCGATACTCTAAATGGGTTGTCGTATCCGGGTCCTCCACTGGGTAGGCACAAGTGTCCGTCCAGTTTCTGGTACATTCATTCGTTTTTTATGCCTGAATGAAATACTATTGCTTAAAAAGTTATAAGAAAACCCGTTTGAAAACAACTAATTAGTAGTAATTGATATTGCGCTCAATTGGCCATTTTATAATGAGGATTTTATTCCGACCTCTTGAAAATATTGCAAACTTTTGAGAGTGGGACCAATGTCCATATTTGTACCTTTTAGATTTCGGATTATTAGTAACATTACATGAACCTATCTTATTAAATGTCTATTTCAACAAACAAATGACAGCGTGGAAGGTGCCCTGTATTGGCCAACAAAATCTGTGTACATCCCTTCCTTTATACATCCAAACCCAACACTTCATCACATCCAAATGCTTTTAAAAGCTCGGCATCGGGCTACTTACAGCACTGCGGTTTCTTTTTTTTATTATCTTTTTTTTAGGGTTTACTGGCGGGACTCCGAATAGAGTAGAAACCTTTACGCCAAGCCTTTGATGATATCGTTGCGTAAATCCTTTCGAATCACTTTGCCAGCCGTACACGGAGCGTGTCGTCCAAGAAGACGCTGTTGCAAATGATTCGGAAGGAGCCACGTTTGAAAATTTTGAGTCCGTTCGTCTTTTTTGTCAATTGTCTTTTTGTTATTTCGTTAGTCAGTGTTACGTTTACAAATTTAATACGGAGTCTTTTCTTGTTCAGATCGTGAAATGTGGCATTTATGTGCTATGAAAGTTTTCCGAAGAAGTTTGGTCGAACCAAAAATAAGAAGCTATTCTTAAGCTGTTCCTGTTACTTGTGCGTTAGAACGAAATTACTTAACTCCTTTTGAAGAATTTCACCAGCCGTGCAAGGATCATGTCGTCGATAGAGACAGTGTACAATGTCTCAAAAGGTGTTAAATTTTCAAGTTTGCTTCCCCTTTCTTTCAGTCATGTTCATGTCCACTGTTTAGT
Organism: Aedes japonicus; assembly: GCA_034211315.2. Classification (NCBI taxonomy): domain Eukaryota; kingdom Metazoa; phylum Arthropoda; class Insecta; order Diptera; family Culicidae; genus Aedes; species Aedes japonicus. Next base: position 9,646 of record JASCZW010008997.1, read on the forward strand.
ATGGTGTCGTTTTGTCTTTTGATTATTTAGTTTGTCCGCCTTAGTACGTTGTTGTCTTCTGCGTTATTCAGTTAAATTCTACACACTGATAGGCAAAATAAAGTGCCCACCTCTTCGTTTTGTCAATTTCTCCCATTTACTTGGTTCAAATTAAAGTAAACACACTGTATTTTTTTAATTATCTTATTTTTTTTAATCTTTTTAAGTTTCACTTATGGAATACTGCAAAAAAAAGGAGTTTTTCTTAGAGAAAAAAAACAATTTGTGTTGAAAAAAAAAACAGTGGCCAAATAAAGTGCCCACTTTAATTAGGCTACAGAAAACATAAATTAAAGTAAAATAAAAGCATTTCAATAATTGATGTGTCCTCCTTTAGCCTTCAGGACCTCCTGCAGGCGCTTCGACATGCTCTAGACCAGGTTCTTTAGGTGCTGTGAATCTAGCTCTTCCCAGGCGCGCTCCAGGGCTTCAAAATAGTTATTTTTATTGGTAACACCAGTTTTGTCAACCCTGGCATCGAGAATCGCCCACAAATTCTCGATGGGATTGAGGTCCGGGCTTTGTGGAGGCCATTCCAGCGGTTTGATCCGACAAGACCGGAAGAAAGACTTGGTCTTCTTGGCAGTATGCTTCGGGTCGTTGTCCTGCTGGAATACGAACTTCTCTTCAAGGCCCGTCTGGATCAGCAAAACCTCCAGATTTTCTCGCAGGATGTTGATGTAAGAATCTGCCGTCATTATCCCGTCGATTTTCACAATGCTTCCCACTCCACCCCACGAAAAACACCCCCAGACCATCACATTTCCTCCTCCATGCTTCATCGTGCCTTGGATGTGGCGCTCCTGAAGCTCCTCTCCCGATCTGCACCAAACACGAACCCGCCGCTTTCCCGATCTGCACCAAACACGAACCCGGCGAATTTTGATTCGTCCGTCCAGAGAACCGTTTTACAGAACTCTAGGGGCATATCAGCATGCTCCTTAGCAAACTTAAGCTAAGCTAACTTAAGCTTAGGCTTTGTTTGCCTTGCTGATAAATGGGCGCTTCCGGGCAATTTTGCTATTCAACCCCTGTGCTACGAGACGGTGACGAACAGTTCGACCGGAAACTGATAACTGAAGGGTTTCATGGATCTCGCGGACAGTTACCTTCGGGTTCTTTTTGACTTCACGCATGATCTTGGTGTCCGTTCTCGCATCCGTTTTCCACTTCCTGCCTCTGCCAGGGCGATCCACCACCAGGGTGCGAAAAATTCAAATTCAATAAGCAGAATCCCGTGAATTTATCCAACATCCATCTCGTCATTCACCGATTCGGTGCAAAACTGAATTTCAGAAGAGCCAAAATTCGGTGATAGTAAGAACACATTCAGTCAGAATGTTTGCGATTATTGTGTTTTGTGATGCTCTCCTCTTTTTGTTTTGACTGATTGAACCGGAGATCTGTATAGAAAAATGTGTCGGTAGCATCCTGTGTGAATGAAGACATTCGGTGCGGGTCACCTTTTTGGAGGGGACCGAATGCTTGTGTTCGTTCGTTCATTGCTTTTTCTCTTTATTAGTAATTCGTGTGTTCAGCAAAGACCAAAGAATTGAATGCTGTTGTTTTTCGCACTCATTTCGGGCAGTCAATTTTTTCACACACTGTCCACCACTGATCCAAACGTTTTAAGCTTCAGAAGAATTTTGCCAACCGCTGCCTTACTGATACTGTACTTCTTAGCGACAGCCCGGTGCGATTTACCGTTTTGCACATCACGAACGACCAATTTTCGGATACACAAGGGAATTGCTTTCGAAAGCACTGCGTTCTCCATTTTTTTCAATTGAATCAAATGCGATCACGTATACAAATGCACCAGGTTGAGCCGTTTGCTTCAAAACATGTCAAAATATCAAAACATAAACAATCGAGGGGTCTTCCAATTGAAACTTATCGAAAACATATCGATTTTTGAAGTGGGCACTTTATTTTGACGCTGTTTTTTTTTCAACACAAATTGATTTTTTTTTCTTTAAGTAATTCTCCTTTTTTTAAGTATTCCATAAGTGAAACTGGAAAAGAATATAAAAAATAAAATAAGAAAAAAAATTACACTGTGTTTACTCTAATTTGAACCAAGTAAATGAGAGAAATTGAGAAACGAAGAGGTGGGCACTTTATTTTGCCTATCAGTGTAGTTCTGTTGTAGAATCGTTTACGTTTACTTGTCTATTCATTGTCTTCTTTTTATTTGTCTAGTACTAATCTCTAAGTCGTTTAATCGCTTCAAAGTCTGACAGCAAGTGCAGCCTAACAATCTTGGTCAGCTATTAGATTCACTTTTCGGTGGCAAGGTAAAGCTTCATCACGCCTAGTCCCTATCTATTATTGAAAAATTATCGAGAAAGAAGCCGTTATAAGATTGTTTGTATACCATTGTTATAATGTGTGGTATTTTTATTATAATTCTTTGAAATGAGAAATAACAAAATAAGAATGGTGCCACGTTCATTGTTTTAATCAAACTTCTACTCAGTGAATCCAACAGTCGGTTTCCTACAAATGTCAATAATCTTGAACACATTGTGTACCAATATATACCTGTCTAGCTAGATTTATAATTAAGCGTGGCTCATCATGTCAGGGAACGCTAAGAGAGGTGTTGCAGCCAAGAAGAAATCCCACATCATTATTACTGAGGAAAGAGCCCCACTAGACAGCACCAGCATTCAAGGCTCCCAGACAGGATGTCCGTTGGATCACATCTGTAAAATCACTGCATCAATGCCAGATATGTGACGCGGCATTAAATCAAAATATTCAAAATGTGATACTACCACGTCAGGATATGTCTTTGGCTACCATCTCAATGCTGATGACGTAGGCCCACCCATCGCGTTCAGATCACATATCCGAGGGGAGGGACTACAAAGACTCAAAATGTAATTGAAAAAAAAGCGCAACGACGTATAGTTGTTTCTGACATGCGATTCGATCCTGTATTTTGGGGAAGATCTGTTACTGAATCCGTGGTTGATCTTACTAGGCCATGGTGACTCGTGAGAAGATACTGGATTAATGAGTATGAAGATTACTCTCGGCAGTGCTTTAATGTTTATTTTGGGATAACAAAAATTATTCCCGCCTATCCCAGTAGTAAAACCAACATGCGTACCACAACCAAGTACGATCATAGAAAAGTAGCGATTGGCTGGTTTTCACGAAATCCATTTCGTGCGTTAAAAAGGTGTAATGATAGCATTCCACCAGATAAAAAGCAATATGAATGTTTCATATATTATATGAGACATTTGTTCAATGTACAAAATCGATGTTCACGAAACGAGTTAAAGCTTATTTACGAAAATAAATTTTCAGTGTGTGAATCAAGATCTAGTCACAATCATTTACAACGATTTACTCATTTCCAGAAAAAAAAACTATCCTCATTTGCGTTTAACTTTGTTGTAACGGAGTTAAATGTAGATTAACGCGTTTTTTTGACTCTAAAAATAAAGTTTATTAAAATATAAAAAAGTAAGCAATATTTTTAACAGCGACAGTTTAAATTTTAAATTCAAAACAATATTATTTGAAACAAAGCACAAGCAAATTGTCGCATGACTTGAGAACCCCTGGTAAACACAAATCATTAACCATCCACTTCGAAACCAAATAGCACCGAAAATGCTAAAGAATGCAATTGCAACCATATGTGACAATTGCCGCACACCGACACCAAACACCGATAGACCTTATTCCATCCTTTCCTTTCCACCCCTTGTGTGGTCGTAACCAAGTGCACTCGAACGAGTGGCATCAAATTGCACAACTCAATAGGTCCGATAGTCCATCGAAATTCTAACAGACGTAGCAGTCAAGAACCTTTTCCAAAAGTCACTCCAGCCGTCTCGCTCACCCATATACAAACATAGGTTAAGACCAAATTGTAAAAAGCATATATAAATGAATGACTTTGTTATAATAAAGTTCAATCTTTGACCGAGAACTCACTCTGGCAGTCTTTCGGCCTGAACCGGTAGTTTCTACCTTAGTTCGGTTACCGACTTAACTAATAGAGAAAGCCTTCTCCAATCAAAGGCACGGCGCCCATCACAAAATAATAAAATTCGTTTCCGCTGCGGTCCATAGTTTAAGAAGTTTTACATTTACACGTAGTCTAGTATAAAAAATTTCTTAACATCTCATATAGTTTAAACTCAGTCCAAGTTGTTTGACAGAATTTTCTTAGTTTATTTTTCGCACGCAACTTGTATTCATTCGGGCGAAAAGCTGCAACATTTATAACTTCATTGTTTTCCACTTTTTTGCGTTAAGGTGAGTATTGTAGGTTCGGTAGCAAGTTGGAATTGACTGACTACCGAAGTTGGATTTTACTCGCTACCTGTACGTTAAACTTAACGTCGGTAGTAGTGCGCTGTACAGCGCATTAAGTGCGCTAAACAGCGCACAACTACCGACGTTATGTTTAACGTACAGGTAGCGAGTAAAATCCAACTTCGGTAGTCAGTCAATTCCAACTTTCTACCGCACCGACAATATTTCTATTTGTGTTCCGATGCCGTTTATTTTTGTTCTGGTACTTTATTGAATGTATTTTTTTATGATTAACCAACAGCCTAACCTGCAACTGTTCTAGGTCCATCACTCTTTTTAAGGACGTTTGTTGTCTACACGCTAAGAAAAAAGTACCCAAAATTAAGTTTTTTTCACCCATCTCGCATGTTTTGTGCATTATGTTAAAATTAGGTATAAGATGAAAACTGAATATTGGGTAGTTACATTTCTAATACCAATAGGTAAAATTTACCTTATGTTGGGTACTTGCATTTCAAGTGGCACTGGGTGAAATATACCTAATGAATAATCGAATTAATTGGGTGATTTTTTTTTTAAATATAGATACATAATGATCATTTTTGGAACAGCATATTAAAACACACGGACAAATAGTTAAATAGATCATTATTATTAGTCAATATCGGGACAATAAGGACTTAATTATTATTTAATATTTAATTAGCACATAAATACGTTGGCAATCAATAAGCAATAGCATTGCTAACATTGCGGCCATTTCGTGGATTTGTATAACCGGGTAACCGAAGAGAGCCGCGACGAGCAAATAATGTATCCGCAGTCGGCCATACTACAAATAAATGACAATCGTCAATACCGCCTACGGTTGCTACGATTTTCAACCAAAATTAAGTTGAAAATACTCAACCGTTCATTGTGCGAAGAGCACGGGATGATTGAGTAGATTCAACTTAAAATTGAGTTGTTTCGGTCTTCAAATTAAAATATTAATAAATTAGGTTTGGAAATACCAGTTTACATTAGTTAATGGTCCTCATTCAATTTTCAAAAATTGTTGATAATATAGATCTATAAACAAATAACAAATAAGGATGTTGTAATTCGCGACATAAACAAGCCTTCCATATATTAAAGAGTTCTTATCCCAAGACAAGGTAGCAGAGGAATGCGAATCTAATAGGAAACGAACGGTACTCGATAGAAAACGCAACAGGCTGAGAAAAGAATCACAACAGACACGGACCACGCATCACGCCAAGGAACAAGCCACACTTACACCCACCATCGCCAAGACGCCGGTGGTCCACTTCATTGAGGGACTGGATGTCAACCGATTGACGACCGCATTCACGGAAGAACAACTGACTCACCTCAACAAGGGATTAGATGTTTGGAATACACAGCCCAGACAGGCAGTGAATTTTATTCGGAATGTAATACCTGACTGGGAAAATGCTTTGAGTCAGTCCATGTCGGTCGCTTCACATAATACACTCTGTCCATTTTCTATAAGACCAGATAATTTTTAACTGCCACCTCTCAGGAAGAAAACACATCACTTCAATTTGTACCATGACACGTTTGTGTGAGTGAAACCTATCCAATGCATGGTAATATGCGTGTGTGTGCGAACACACCAAGCAGTAACTACTATTTTTGTGATTTACCGTTTCCATTTTGTATAAGACCATTGGCAGATTCGCGTGTTTTCATTTTGCTGCATCAAAATGCCCAAGGGAAAAGTGCTCACGGAGAAGGAGAAGGGAATAATCGAGGCATTTCACCAAGAAAAAGTGTCAATAAGGGAAATCGGACGGCGGATTTGCCGGTCCAATCAAGTTGTGCGCAATTATTTCGCTAATCCTGAAGGATACAGAAAAAAAAACAAAAGAGCTCCACGGAAATCAAAGCTAACCGATCGCGAGTAGAGGAAGATAGTTAAAACAGCTTCGCACTCGACTAAATTTATTTATTTGTCGTTTTCTTGTTAAATAATAATTATTATATCGGTGTGAACTGTTAGTTTATAACGTGTGAATACTTTCTGTTTGCAGTATTCAGTTTTTTGGTTCAATTTAACAACTTAACAATTTAGATCATTTGAAAATCATGGAGATCATCTGTTATGGTTTACCAGTGAAATCATGATGCCTAAAAAACTGAGAAAATCTTTTATTACACGGAAGTAAACAACAGTAAATTGATTAATAATGCCTCAATTGCTTCGAATTAAATCAGCCATCTCGATAGGAAAATATTGTTGTTGATCATCACTGAATTAATGACATATTTGGTACATAGGCCGAATGAAGGAGCTAGGCTAACATTACATCCCCTTACCCCCTATATGGCAAAATGGCCAAATTCCAATTATTGTCTTTTTGAACACAAAAATTTCGGTTTTTAGCAGAAATCGAAATTCTCACTCAGCTGAGTGAATACCATGCTCTCTCTCTCAAGCAGGCTGTCGATGAGTAGCAAACCGTCCAAATTTTCATCTCTCCTTTCCGCCGATTATTCATTATCCTCTCTCTTACATATGCGAAAATATCTCTCTCCAAAATTTAACGAAAATATTTTCTCATGTCACATTCTTCACTGAAAACATGCTACATAGATCGTATACGAGGAGCAAAAACCGTGTATCAAAAAACGAGGCGTCACAACATGAAGAAAAATTGGGTCACAACATGAAGAAAAATTGGGTTTTTATCAATTATAATGTCAGACTAAAACAAGCATGAAGACTGGTACATTTTTAGGTGTCAAAAAGTAAGTGAAAAATAATTATCGGCATCTAGGATTCACTGAAAAAGAAACGATTTATAAAGAACTCATGCTCTCCGAAAATATCAAATCGCCATTGCTTTTCTCGCGAGCACTGCTCACATTCTCATCTGTTTCTCCTAGCGGATGAAAAAAAAACGCTACTCTTCTGAAGTAGGCGAAAATTCCGGCCTCTGTTTTTTAGTGAGTCGATATAGTTGAAACTTAACCAGAATGCCTATTATTGCAAATGCGCACCCATGTTGATAAACTCTAAGTGTAATAAGTCTATAATATTTCATTACATCGGGATGCCCCCTAATACGTTTGAAATTTTTTGTTTTTTTTCTTATTTCCTTTTTATAGATCTAATGGGTTTGAGCATATTTTTTTGGATTCTCATTTCCTTTTCGTAGCCATTCATAGGTTCTGATAGCCATATTTCAACCAAACGTCCATTCGGCCTCACGTCCATTCGGCCTCACGTCCATTCAGCCAATCATCCATTCGGCCAAACATCCATTCGACCAAACATCCATTTGCCAAACGTCAAAATAATAATCCTGTCCATAGTACTTTTCCAATTTCCTCTCAGAACCCCCACATCAATAGACCAACAATAGGTTATCTTCCTCAACAGCAATCCTCCAACGCAATCCTTTCATAAACCCATTCAGCAACCCATTCCTAGACAAGCACCCATAATTCCTCTCCAAACCCTTACCCTCAAAACCATTACTCAGTACAGTATCAAACTCGCCATACTTTGCCTGTTTCTAAGTGGAATATTGAAAAGTACAGTGGGGCTGATCAAGGTCTGAAAAGTTTTATCTCAAGTGGAGCGTGTTTAAGATAGAGCATTGTTCGAGTTTGCGGCACACTTGTCCGCTGAGTCGTCGGTGACGGACTAGCCCAGGTGGCTAAAAGTCACCTAAATAAAGTATGGTACATAAACCAACGTTCCATTGAGCGGTTAAAGAACTGGCAGCATCTCGTCTTCGAACGTATATGCAAACGAATATGCATCGTAAAACGTATATGCATCCTGACTTGGACACTCTGATCAAGATGCAAATCTATCAGCGGCGCCAACAGAAGCATGAGGCGTTCCACGAGTTCTATTTTGAGATGGAGAAGCTGTTTCGGACGATGAGTGGCCCGATTCCAAACTTCGAGAAGATTTAAATTCTTCAACAAAATATGCGAGTTTACTACAAGCGGCAGATGACTTTGCTCCATATCGCTGAACAGAAGACTCTCGTAGCGGCAGGCAAAAATTAGATGCTATAAATTTATCTGCATACAAAAAGGAGGTATGGACAAAACCGTCTAAGTCATTAGCCATAAACAAGCCAGTGTAAAGAAGAAAGAAAGTGTTGGGGACAGCTCTAAGCACAGATTATATGACGCTTCATTAGCAACTCAGATTTGGGTGGAGTATGCTTTAGACTTTAATTGCATGATTATGTTATTAACGGTTGTAGTGTGTGTTTATGTCTACTTACAATTGTAAGTCCTTTTAATATTTTTTTGTGGCCGTGTTGAACTGATTCTGCAACTACCTTTTGTTTGTTATAAAGTAAGTTATAAACGTAAGTTTCATGTAAGTAAGTGTAAACGTAAGTTTCATGTTATTTATTTAATCTGTATGTATTTCAATGTAGTGTACGTACCATGTTTAATCAATTAACTTCTACATGTTACGAGTGGTACTAATTCAATGTTTTTCGTATAACAATTCTTTGTGTTTCTTCTACCTCTATTTTTCTTCTATTCGTATTTCTCAACTCTGTTATCTGTCATTTTGACGGCCTGAAACCCAGACGAGTAGTTGTGCCCATTTAACCGCGCCCCGAGCCTTCGAAAACTCAAATGCGAAATGGCCCCAAAGATGGTGGTCTTCCAACTGATTTCTGCCCGTACTGCGTAAAAAGGGCAACAGTTTCAAGCGTAATTTCAAATAAATTTACTAGTGAACAAACTCTAACACCTTTTAACGTAGGACTACGTTTCTCTTTTCTATACCGGGTGTCATTTCAAAACTTTGAGAAATGAGAGCGTTTCGCTAAAGTGAAATGTTTTTGAACGCTAATAACTCTCGTTCAACTGAACACAATGACTCCAATCATACACCATTTAATCAGAAAAACTTAAAAAAAATGAATTGAAAGAACAATTCAGTGCAGAATACAGAAATAATCACACCCCTCGGCTCCAAAATTATTATGCTTTGTTGCCGGTGACTAGTTTTAAAACTAAGGAGCGTCCCTCTTTAGAATTTTGGTTCGTACTGTATTTTGGTGCAGCTCTTCATTCACGGCTATATTATCAACGCTTGTATATAGGCTCCACCAAACTGCAGCGTTTTTTTGAAATCGCGGCGGAAAAATCGCCGTGGTGGGATTACATGGCGGCTTATGGGAGCGCACAAACCGACGCGATGCGTTCTTTAATCGCGTTGGTTTGTGCGCTCCATAAGCCACCATGTAATCTCACCGCGGCGATTTTTCCGCCGCGATTTGCTGCCGCGGCGGCAAAAAACGCTGCAGTTTGGTGGAGCCTTATAGCACGCGAAATGATTTCAGTTTTTGACACGAGCTCTCAGCTGATTGTTTGGACAGGGCTTCAGCCCACCCGCCAGTCTACCTACCATAGTCCGCCCGTTTGTGGTAGGGGAGACAAAGTCTTGCAAGACTTTCGGACAGTTTCCATGTCTAGCCAATACAATGATACAATTTCTGGCAATTGAAAACATCCCATTCGTCTCTTATGAAATCATTTCGTTTCGTCTCGCGTGCTATAGTATATATATACTAGCCAGGGAATGCGAAATGCGTCGTCGGTGAATGAAGACAAGGAAAGCTCTTCCCGGTGGATCTACGCGTTCGCCAAGAAAGTTTGCCCAGATTCGGTTCCGGTGCAACGAATTGTTCGCGATACTCAAACCGTAACGAATTGGATGCGCCCTTTTCTATGCTCGAATTCTCACTTGCTCTTCTTTCATGCAACAATTCTGCGCCAGGAATGGATAAAATCAAGTTTAACTTGTTGAAAAACCTCCCAGACGTCGTAAAGAGGCGCTTGCTGAACTTATTTAATCAGTTCCTGGAAAGCAATATTGTTCTGGATGAATGGAGGCAAGTTAGAGTTATAGCTATACAAAAACCCGGGAAAGCCGCATCGGATTACAACTCTTATCGTCCAACTGCGATGTTGTCGTGTATACGGAAGCTGCTAGAGAAGATGATTCTCCATCGGCTCGACAGATGTATGGAATCTAATGGCTTTCTATCTCATACTCAATTTGGTTTCCGCAGAGGCAAAGGAACGAGCGATTGTCTTGCGCTGCTTTCAACAGAAATACAACTGGCCTATGCCCAAAATGAGCAAATGGGTTCAGTTTTCATGGACATTAAGGGGGCTTTTGTGTAGACGTTTGTGCAGTTGTGGGGGCAGTTTGTGTAGACGTCCTTTTAGACAAATTTCACGAGTGTGGCGTTTCACCATTATTAAACAACTATTTGTACAATTTGTTGTCTGAGCTTTTCTCATGGGTCTTTGACAACTTCCCGAATTAGCCACAAGGGTCTCCCCAAGGGCTCTTGTTTAAGCCCCCTTTTTATAATTTTTATGTCAGAGACATCGATAGCTGCCTCATGGAAAATTGCACGCTAAGACAGCTTGCGAATGACACCGTTGTTTCAACTGTAGGACCAGGGGCGAACAACTTGCAGGGACCGTTGCAGGAGACTCTAGACAATTTGTCTACCTGGGCTGTAAAGCTGGGTATCGAATTTTCCCCGGAGAAAACTGAGTTAGTTGTTTTTTCTAGGAAGCGTGAACCAGCATAAATACCGCTTCAACTCATGGGTAAAACAATAACTCAAAGTTTGTCTTATAAATACCTAGGGGTCTAGTTCGATTCTAAATGCACCTGGGGAATCACCGGAACAGTGGGGAGCCCACCCGGAAGATCTTATAAAGCTGTATCGTACAACGATTCTGTCGATTCTCGAGTACGGTAGTTTCTGTTTTCAATCCGCCGCGAAAACTCATATTCTGAAGCTGCAGCGAATCCAGTACCGTTGTCTTCGTATCGCGTTAGGCTGCATGCAATGAACTCATACTATGTGTTTGGAGGTATTAGCAGGAGTTCTTCCTTTATCAGATCGTTTTGTGGAGTTATCGTTCCGGTTCCTCAACCGCTGTGAGGTGCTAAATCCATTGGTAATTGAAAATTTTGAAAAGCTAATCGAACAAAATCCTCAAACTAAGTTCATGACACTGCACTATTGGTACATGACTCTGGAGGTGTCGAATGTTCCTAATCGTGATTACTCCCAAGACTTCTCTAGTTTTACTGTAGTTTTTCATCTGACCATGAAGCAAGAAGCTCGTGGAATACCAGATCCACTCCGTTCGGAGTACATTCCATCAATTTTTGCAAGTAAGTTTGGCCATATCAGATGTGACAGGAAGTTTTACACCGACGGGTCAAAAACAAATGATTCCACTGGATTTGATGTTTTTAACGAAATTCATAGCGCCTCCTTCAAACTACAAAATCCTTGCTCCGTATACTTCGCAGAGCTGGCGGCTATACACTATGCATTAGAGCGAATTGCCTCTCTTCCCTCTGATCAATTTTTCATTTTTACGGACAGTCTCAGCTCACTTCAGGCTATTCGTTCGATGAGGCCAGCAAAGCACGCACCGTATTTCGTTAGCGATCTCTTCTGAGTGCTCTATCGAACAATTCCTACACCATCACCTTGGTTTGGGTCCCTTCTCATTGCTCCATTCCGGGTAATGAGAAAGCGGACTCACTTGCCAAGGTGGGCGCTATGGCAGGCGATATTTATGATCGAGAAATCGCCTTCAACGAATTTTTTGCTATTTTCCGTCAACAGGCCTTGATCAGCTGGCAACAAAAATGGGATGCAGGGGATTACATTCTATTCTCCCACAGGTATCGAAAAAACCGTGGTTCAGAGGGTTGGATATTAGCCGGGATTTTATCAAGGTAATGTGTCGTCTAATGTCCAATCACTATTCGCTAGGCTCGCATTTCTATCGAATAGAGCTCTCAGACGCCAATCAATGTGGCTGTGGTGCAGGATATCAGGACATCAACCATGTTGTCTGGTATTGCCTCGATTTCGAAATTGCCAGATCTGATCTTTGCGCATCCCGACGGGCCCGAGGGAAATCAGAGAAGGAAGATATCAGAGATGTGCTGGGAAAGCTGGACTTGGACTATATGGGGCTAATTTACAAGTTCTTGAAACAAATAGATGTTTTCGTTTGATCCTCTCTTAGCTGTCGTTTTAACATGTCCACCTCGCCCCCTCCCCCGTAATACCGCTTCTGTTGTATCGTTACAGCTTAATGCAACACAACATCTGCGCCAGACCAACAGCAACAATATCGCATCTCCCATCTGCTGTTGAAAGCCAACGTTAAAATTCCTACTTCCCCATTCCTACCCGAATTATTGTAATCCCTAACCTCGACCAAGCCGCGAGTTTTTCGGCTTTCCAAAATTAACATAGTTAGTAAGTTATTGTCATTATAAAAATGAAAAAGAACTCGGCTCCGTTATGCCTATGGCACTTGAGCCTCACAAATAAACGAGTAAGTTAAAAAAAATACTAGCGTTGAATAGCATGGCCCAGAAAGATGAGGATCACGAAAGTGCAGTACGGAGCAAAATTCACAAGAATGGATGGGTCCAATGCAACTTTTTAGAACTATTTAAACCAACGATACGTAATACGTAATGATACGTATAAATTAGATGACCATCATTATTATAAACCAACGCGGTCCTACGTGCGGTTGTATCCCTGATCCCTAACCCAACACTAATTTTTTTTGGGAGTCTGTTCCATTCAATGTATACTCGGGTGCAGACGACGTATGTCAGATTACGTACCTATAGGAGCATGATAATTGTCCGTACGTAACAGTTACAATTTATGGTTCCTACATACATGCTCTGCTCGATAGTGGAAGCAGTTATACGGTAATCAGTGAGATAATCTTCTCATAACTTAATTGAAAACGCTTACACAAACCACCCTGAAACATATCACTGCAATCTGCGAGTGGAGACCAGCTACAGATTCTCGGTCAAGCTTAGCTTCCGGATTCGTAGTCGGCAATCTCTCTATCGATTGAATATGCGGAATGGACTTTTGGTGAACATTGAATATCCAACCCACCATACTATCGACTAGGCGAGACGCGATCATGTCTTCCATAGAAGACTCTTCTAACGATTCCATTCTATCAGAGGATCTCCTCATCCAGCGAGAGATTGAGGTGGTGAAACAAAAGTTTCTACCAGCTCAATCTAAAATCGTCCTGAAAGAGGAGTGGAAAGGTCAGCCACCTATCCGACAGTTTCCCTACTGCATGTCGCCGAAAACCCAAAAGGTTGGTGACCGTCGAACTGCGACTTCTGTGGAATATAGGGATTATCAAGAGGGGCAATACGGATTGATTCGCTAAACTGTGTTCCGGTTATCAAACCAAACAAAGTAAGGTTGTGCTTAGACGCTCGCAAGATCAATGAGCGAACTGTGCGTGAGGCATACCCTTTTCCCCATCCTGGGTCAACTTTCGAAAGCAAATTTCCTCTCAACCATAATTCTTTCCGAAGCCTTTCTTCAGGTTCCTCTTGATCTACACTTGGGAAAGTGCACTGCGTTCAGAGCAAAGGGTTGTTTCAGTACACCAAAATGCCATCGAATCAACAATTCGATTATCCTGCCCCGACTGATGGATGCCGTTCTCGGTCATGGTATACTGGAACCGTACGTTTTTGTGTACCTGCGCGATATTATCGTGGTCACAGAAACGTTCGAGCATCACATACAGCCCCTTACTGAAATTGCACGACGTTTAAGCCAAGCAAACCTTAGCTTCAATCTGGAGAAGTCTCGTTTTGTAGCCTTCGAGGTCCCATTCTTAGGATATCTGTTGAGCACTAACGGTCTGAGGACTTATCGACACAAAAATCGCCCAATTGTAGAATATCAACGGCCAACAACAATCACGACGCTCCGGTGAACTGTTACCGGAGGTGGTGTGGTATGCTGAACTATTACCGGAGGTTCATAACAGATTTTAGCGGAGGGACTGCTACTTTAAGTGATCTCCTCAAACTAAAATCCAAAGTGATTCAACGAAGCGAATTTGCCGTGGAAGCTTTCTGCAAAATAAAGGAACTTCTGATTTAATCTCCCATAATAGGAAGCCCGGATTTTCCGAAAGAATTTGTAGTTCAAATCGACGCAAGTAATGTCGCGGTTGCGCGAATATTGACCCAGCAGAAGCAGGATGTCGAACAAGTCATAGCTTACTTTTCACACAAAATTACAACGCCGCAAAAGAATTACCACGCTGCAGAGAAGGAAGCCCTGGCTGCAATCTTATCCGTTGATGCCTTGCTTATATCCAAGGTTATCATTTCACTCTAGTAACTTATTCTTCTGCGCTGACTCAAATCTTAAAAGGTGGTAAAAGATTATGTGCCCGATCGAATACTACCGTTCAAATGCCCTCCGCTCGTTTTCAAACTTGTATCTTTCAATTTCAAAGCCTGCCGTTACGCTATACGGAACTATCAATACTTTCTTTTCATTTCTATTCGTTCTAGCAATAAATTACTGTCCATCCAGACAACCACAAGTCGTATAACATTGTTCAAATAGTATCGTATATTCCTATATTTTAAGTCAATATCGCAATTAATTGTGGCCTTTATCGTGTTATGTTTAAGTTAAATCGTAAAGAGTGCAAATTTTCGATTTAAATACGATGTGTCATTTATTCATCGTACTGCGTTACAAACAAAATCGGATAAACATCGCAAAGCTTATTAACCCGAAATTGTTATAACAAATTCAATCGCATACGATATCAAATCAACTCTTAAAAGAAAACAATGGAATTTGAACGTATATGGCCTCCACTTTTGCACGTATAAGCCATATTTTTTGCATTCTAGACGATTTGTTTACTTACACATATGTTTGTATAAAGGGCGATACGGTCAAAATTTGGTCAATATCAACTTGACGTATTTCTTTCAATTTTGCATTTAAAAAACCTGAACACCCCTCATTTTGAAGGTGTGTGTGTGTGTAGAATGTTGCTCCAATTTGGTTTTTGGAATTCACTCTTCAGTTGTCAAAATGCCGTCCAAGCATGAAGAGCAGCGTATCAAAATTTTGCTCGCGCATCGCGAAAATCCGAGCTACTCGCACGCAAAGTTGGCAAAATCGCTAAAAGTTGCCAAATCAACCGTTACAAATGTAATTAAAGTGTTTGGGGAACGTTTGTCGACAGCCAGGAAGTCTGGATCGGGGGGAAATCGAAAACCGGAAGCCGCTGAGACGACAAAGAGAGTTGCCGGTAGTTTCAAGCGAAACCCTATCCTATCTCTCCGAGATGCCGCAAATAAGCTGGGTGTATCGTCTACAACCGTGCATCGAGCCAAAAAACGAGCCGGACTATCGACTTACAAGAAGGTAGTGACTCCAAATCGCGATGATAAACAAATACGACGGCCAAAGCGCGATCCCGGAGGCTGTACACGACGATGCTGACGAAGTTTGACTGCGTGGTAATGGACGACGAAACCTACGTCAAAGCCGACTACAAGCAGCTTCCGGGACAGGAGTTTTATACGGCAAAAGGAAGGGGAAAGGTAGCAGATATTTTCAAGCACACGAAACTGTCAAAGTTCGCAAAGAAATATCTGGTTTGGCAAGCCATCTGTACCTGTGGCTTGAAAAGCAGCATTTTCATAGCTTCCGGGACTGTCAACCAAGAAATTTACGTGAAAGAGTGTTTGAATAAACGTCTGCTGCCTTTCCTGAAGAAACACGGTTGTTCCGTACTGTTTTGGCCGGATTTGGCATCTTGCCATTACGGTAAAAAGGCCATGGAGTGGTACGCCGCCAACAACGTGCAGGTGGTTCCCAAGGACAAGAACCCTCCCAACACGCCAGAGCTCCGCCCAATTGAGAAATACTTGGCTATTGTCAAGCGGAACCTAAAGAAGACCAAAAAAACTGCTAAGGACGAGCAGCAGTTCAAGGCAAACTGGCTTTCTGCGGCGAAGAAGGTGGACAAAATCTGATGGCAGGGGTCAAGCGTAAGGCCCGGCAATTCGGATTTGGAAAAGCGGAAGCCTAACTGAATATTTTTAGTGAATTTTATACTAATTGAACTTGAAAAAGAAATTTAATTTGATTTTTTAAATAAACGATGTCACCGATTTACACGCGTTTTCCCTTGACCAAATTTTGACCGTATCACCCTTTATCATAAAGAAAACTTTCAATATACGTGCGTTTTGTTGTCTGGAAACCCCAAGAGCCTTGATTGGAAATTATCTGCTTCTGACAAATTTCATAATAGATCGTTACTCCGTGCATTGGGAATATATAAAACAGCAAGATTATGACCACTCATTTAAGGTCACAATAAAATGTATGGTAAGAAAACCAGTTGAAGGGTAGGAATTTAAAAAAGCATTGTCATTTATGTTTTGTGCTGTTTAAAAAATAATATTAATAATAAAGTAATTAATGTCCTTCTGTAAAAAGTTATTTAGTTTGTGTTAACTTCAAAAAATATATATATATGTATATATATATATATATATATATATATATATATATATATATATATATATATATATATATATATATATATATATGTATATATATATATATATATATATATATATATGTATATATATATATATATTTATTTATTTACTCATTTATTTATCTCTTTAGAATTTTATTTATATTTAAAAAAAATATTCACAATCAAAATTTATTCATGCTTAGTTATACTTTTGGAAGTTTTACGGAATCAAGTGAGTACGTAATTTGAACTTGTTAAGGCTATGCATGTAGCGAAATCGTCAGAGAAAACGAGTAATTTAGAATAGGACATCAATGCGTTTTGTGTTAGCGCGTATGTTTTTGCCTGTCATATTATATCGTTCGTCCATCACCGTGCCCTCGAGTTGTAATCATCATCTTTGTTGTTGTGATTATTCGTCATCGGGTCCATGAATTTATGGATGATGAAGATGATAATGGGGAGATGAAATTGTGCTGAGTCATCCACCCATATAAAAGGTGCTTTGTACTCAGTGAATACGCGCGCAATTTTGGTACCACTTTCCGAGTATTCCGTTACTCGACAGAGAA
Organism: Aedes japonicus; assembly: GCA_034211315.2. Taxonomy (NCBI): domain Eukaryota; kingdom Metazoa; phylum Arthropoda; class Insecta; order Diptera; family Culicidae; genus Aedes; species Aedes japonicus. The sequence continues at coordinate 26,973 of JASCZW010008997.1, forward strand.
CTAGGCCTCGGTTACACTTGGCCCTACCGACACAATCCGACGTGAGGTGTTCTGTAGTTTGCCTCCACGCGGTACACCATGGAAACGTTAAGTTCCCCATTAATTGATAAAGGCACCCAACGGCTTAACGAACAATAGAGGGCGTCAATGGCGAAACTGGCTGATTTACGCAATCTTTACACGGTACCACGACTTCGGTTTGGCACCCATGTCGTCTCCCTGAGTACTGTCGGGTGTCACTTACAGGAAATGGCAAGGTATAGGAAATTCATGCAGCATAGGCTGTCTCCGTCCCACTAAAACCCTGGCAGGCCTTCAGTACGTTCCATCTCCACCGACCGGCTTTGGTAGCTGGGTGGGAGTAGGCTCAGATGCCCATTCTGACCTACGCCGATCAGGCTGTGAACGCTAGCATGGCCTTCCTGCTCGCCTTCAAGCGCGCAAAGACAACCATGGGATCATTTTGATGACTAAAGGGTGTATTCGATAAAAATGGCACACAGAAAATCTTCTGTAACTTTTGAATCGTAGGAGTAAAAAATCTAGAAATTTGAGTAGATCTTATCCATAGTGTATTATTTACATCTGCCAAGTTTCATAGTTATAAATTCAGTAGTTCCAGTCATGTCGAAACAAGAAATTGTCCGTGAGAAAATTTTGTGCACTCACAATCAAAATCCAGGGGCGTCCCACCGGTGGATTGCTAAAAGGCTTGGAATTGCAAATACAACTGTGTCTCGTGTAATAAGAACCTTCAAGGAGCGTCTGAGTGTCCAAAGGAAGGAAGGGAGTGGTCGTAAAATTGGTCCAATAGACAGTAAAATGACCAGGAAAGTCGTACAACAATTCAAGAACCGTCCAAACATGTCAATTCGAGATTTCGCTAAAAAGTCTCAGGTGTCAGTCGGGTTTGTGCAGAAAACCATGAAGCGTGCTGGGTTACATGTTTACAAAGTGCAAAAAGCCCCAAACCGGAATGAAAAACAAAACATCACTGCGAAAACCCGCGCCCGGAAACTTTACACGAAGCTGCTCACCAAATCCGGTTGCATCGTGATGGATGACGAAACATACGTCAAGGCCGACTTCCGTCAACTTCCTGGGCAAGAATATTTCGTTGCCAAGTCGAAGTTCGATGTTCCGGAGGATGTTCGAAAGAAGAAACTATCGAAATTTGCAAAGAAGTTTCTAATCTGGCAGGCGATTTGCGGATGTGGTGAAATAAGTGCTCCCTTCATCACTTCCGGAACAATAAACGGTGCGATTTACACGGAAGAGTGCCTTAAGAAGCGTCTCTTGCCATTCATTAAGAAGCACAAAGGATCAACTCTGTTTTGGCCTGATCTAGAATCCTGCCAATACGCTCGAAACGTATTGGAGTGGTACCGAGCCAACGGAGTCAATTTTGTGCCAAAGGATATGAACCCACCAAATTCACCGGAACTTCGTCCAATTGAAAAATTCTGGGCAATTATGAAAACGCAACAGAGCTAGAATTGCAGAAAATTAGGGTAAAAACAACAAAAACACTGGGAAAATCGGTTGTACAAAATTTGATGGGTAGAGTGAAAAGGAAGGTGCCGGCATTCGAGATGGGAGACGAAATTGAATAAATCAAATGTTGTTAATCAAAACTCATTAGTAGTTCTTCATTCCCTGAAAATTTCAAGAAAATCCGATAATCAGTTTAATTTTTGAGTATATATGTGTGTGCCATTTTTATCGAATACACCCTTGACTTCACGTGGTTTTGGATAGCGGCTGAAGGGGGACCCAAAAGGATGGAGTCGCAAGCTCCCAGTGGAACGACGCAGAGAGAAGAGAGGAACCCGTTCGCCAAAAGAGGACTGATAAGATCCCCGCCCGGCAAGTAGGCAGGATCTGGCGGCGCATCCGATACGTGCGGAAGCACGACAGCCTCAGAAGCAAGGGCCTCCGGTACAATCGGAGAGGTCATGGACGGACCTGGGCTCATGCGGGCCATGGAAAGGAAGCATGACACGCTTCCTAAAGTGCTGGTAGTCGATGAACAGCTGAATGCGATAGTCGACTTTACGTCGAGTTACAACAACATCAGCAAGGACCTCAATCCTAGCTTGTTGCAGTTCGTAGGTTCAGGTGGCATGTCGTGAGAGGGACGTACTGGAAGCTAAGCGCTTAGCCGACCAAAGTGCCAGGGAAATTGCAAGGCTACTAGTAGTGGAAAAGTCCAGGGAATCCACCAGCAAGCAGACACAGACGAGACCCCACCTCACCTACCGTGGTGACAGGGTCCTTGAAGCGTGCAAGGCAGTCGCCGGAGGAAACCACACGTCCTGCGGGGCGTGAAGAGAGAGACCCCGGCACCAACCGAGGCAGCAAAGGCAATGGCAGCAACGGCGGCAAAGGCAGTAAAGGCGGAAAAAGCGGCAAAGGCGCCATTAGCGCCAACACCACCTCGGTGATTCGTGCGACAATTGACCCGATAGGGCCGACCCCACGTGCGACAATTGACCCGATAGGGCCGGTCCCAGTAATTAACGGGACAACAAAAGAGGGACGAGCGATGACCCTTCCACAGTTAGGGAAAACCATTGTACTGAGGTCCGAAAAAAAAGATAGACCGCAGAAAGAAAAAGCGTATCGAAATCTGACTCGAAAGCGCAACAGCGGTGAGGGCCTCATCGTGAAGACCGAAGAGTCTCACGATGACCGAAGAATCTCAGAGTCTAAGTACTCTGAGGTCCTAGAGGATACAAAGAGGCGATGCGCGGTGCCGCTAAGCTCGCGGATCTGGTCGCCGACGTGCGGAGCATCCACCGTACTCGCACCAGGAAAATGATCCTGAGCTTAAGGAAGACACGAAGTTGAAGGACACAGCATATAAAAAGCTGGCCGAACAGGCTCTAGGAGCGGGAGTGAAGGTACGTAACCTTCCACTAGACACAGATACTGTCTGCTACATGGCTGCTTAAGACAGTATCTGCGAAAATACGGGCACACCGACACACCAGCGCTACGCCAGAAGGCACCAGCGACAGGCCAGAGGGATCAACTAACTACTAAAGCCCTAAGTAGTTAGACATAAGGTGCTTAACGCACAATAGCCCTCTCCCCGAAGTAATAATGAAAGGTGGTCCCGGAGGGTGATCAAGGCTAAAAGCATGGGTGGGTTTTTAGTGGGTCGAGGAGTTGGCACCTTCATACCCACACCCTGAGTTCTTCAGGAGACTGTAAGCAGATTTTCCGGCCCTTAAAAAAAACAACAATTTGACGCTCTCGAAGCAATTTGTGAGAAAATGTGAAGCTCTTTACCCCAATCGTCTTCACATGAAACTGTGAAGAAAAATGTTCCAAAAAGCTGTGTTCCCGCCTGTAAGCTGTGGTCACGCCCAATGATTATGCATTCCAACGGAGACAATGGCCGCAATGTTCAAGCGAGTTTAATGTTAGTAAAACTTATGCAAAAAAAAATAATTAAAATCCTTTTGCTATTTTTTAATTTCATTATATGTATGTCCCTCAGGACCTCAACAGCATTTGGCTTAATTAATCTTTAAAAGAAAAATCTTGCTTTCCGTGACTAAGTATGTGTATCGTACACCTGGACACCAAATATTAACAGCGTGAGGAGAACAAAAGACACCACCCGTAAAAGAGAGTTCGTGAAGCCCTGTGTATACGGGGTTTCCATAACAGGGGCTCACAGAGACATTAAAACAGTTTCAAAACACATTCGACTGTTTGAGCAATCATCTATGCTGTGACATGGGTATCGCTTCCGTAACACACACACACAAACACACACACACGCACACACACACACACACACACACACACACACACACACACACACACACAAACACACACACACACACACAGAGTTGTGAAGGTAGTTCGCCTCCCCGCGGTACACCTTGGAAACGTTAAGCTCCCCTTAACGGCTAAACGAACTACGGAGGGAGCGTTCTACGACGCATTGGGGCGAATGCCAGTAAAACCCCAATTATGGCAACTGGCTGCGAAAGGAATAATTAGTGGTACCGTTGCATTCGGAGTGGCGCCTGTGTCGTCTCCCTCAGTACTATCGGGTGACACTGATAGGAAATGGCGAGGCTGCATGCAAGGAGAGGGAAGAGCTGGACGCAAAGCTCCTAGCCGAGCAAAGTGCCAAAGAGTTGGCAAGGCTAGCTGCGACGGAAAGGGCAAGGGACATAGCCTCGAAGCAGACGCAGACGGATGTATCCGTCTCTGTCGGAGAGTCCACCCTATCCATAGGGGCAGGGACCTCCAAGCGGGCAAGGCAGTCCCCGGGCGAAGCGGCACCTGGCGCTTCAAAGAAGCGTATCGTGTCGGATGCCCCAGGAGGAAATCCAACCTACGCGAACGTAGCGGCGGGGTCCGAGGGTCCATCCTCGCGACCAGTTCCGGCTGCCCGAAAAGAGAGAGGCCCCGGCGCCAAACCCAGCGCGAAAGGCGCGACATCCAGCTCGAGAGTTGTCTCAAGCGCCGAAGGGGGCCCCCAACAATGACAGCTATAACCAGCACGGAGGCAGACGCTGGTGCTAAGAGGGGGACGAGCGACGACCCCAGACGTGGCAGGGAAAGCCACTGGAATAAGGTTCGAAAAAAGGGAAGTAGGACGAAAAAAGAAAAGGTTAAGCGACAGGTGGCTCGCAAGCGTAACCTCGGAGAGGCCCTCATCGTAAAGACCGAGGCGTCTAAGTACTCGGAGGTCTTGAAAGCGATGCGCGGGGACGCTAAACTGGTTTAGGCGCCGACGTGCGGAGTATACGCCGTACCCGCACCGGCGAGATGCTCCTAGAACTAAAGAAGGCGACAACGCTAAAGGGCCCTTCGTACAGAGACCTGGCAAGGCAGGCCTTAGGTGAGGGTGTGGAGGTGCGCGCCCTCGTCTCGCAGGTGACGATCCAATGTAAGAACCTGGATGAGATCACCGAGGCAGACGAGATCTCCACTGCACTAAAGGAACAGTGCAAGGTCGAGGTTGCAGCGGCAGACATTCGTCTGAGGAAGGGTCCACTTGGGACCCAAGTTGCAACCATGAGGGTAGCGGCAATCGACTCGGACGCGGCGTTGAAGGTGGTGAAGGTGAAGGTGGGATGGTCTGTATGCCCACAAAGCCTACAACAGCCGCCGAAGGCATGTTTCAGATGCCTAGAGAGCGGGCACATGTCCTGGGAATGCAAAGGCCCAGATCGTAGCAACATGTGCAGAAGGTGTGGCAGCACTAGCCACAAGGCGCGGGATTGCAAAGGTCCCCCCAAATGCTTGATGTGCGCCGGGAAACCGGACGAGCCAACCGTAATGCAGGTAACCCAACTAAACCTAAACCATTGTGAGGTCGCCCAGCAACTGCTGTGTCAGACAGTTAGCGAGTCGGCATCGGATATCGCCATTATTTCCGACCCATACCACATCCCACCCGGCAACGGGAACTGGTTTGCGGACAGGGCTAATATGGCGGCATTATGGACGACGGGCAAGTACCCGGTTCAGGAGGTTGTGTCTACCACAAACGAAGGCTTTGCGGTTGTAAGAGTGAATGGAGTGTTCTTCTGCAGCTGCTACGCACCGCCAAGATGGTCGATCGAATAGTTTACCAATATGCTAGATCGGATGACAACGGAGCTAACTGGCCTGACCCCGTTGGTAATAGCGGGAGACTTCAACGCTTGGGCGCTCGAGTGGGGGAGCCGCCTTACCAACCCTAGGGGTCAAATTCTTCTGGAGGCCTTGGCTAGGCTCAACGTAGACCTAGCCAATGTGGGTACCAAGAGTACCTACCATAGAAACGGAGCGGAATCGATCATCGATATAACATTCAGCAGTCCTGGGCTGATAAGCAATTGGAGGGTGGATGATGGCTTCACCCATAGCGACCACTTGGTGGTTCGATATTGTATCGTCCACAATACAAGGCAGCGTGCGAAAGGAGGAGCATCACCTCCATTCGCCCGCAGATGGAGGACGTCCTACTTTGATGTAGAGACTTTTAAAGAGGCGCTTGAGAGGGAACGGAATTTACGCGAAACCCAGGAACCTTGCGGCGAACGACTCGTTATGACACTTACACGAGCGTGCGATGCGACCATGCCGAGGGAAGTCAAACCGAGGAATGGAAGATCGCCGGTGTATTGGTGGACGGAGTCGATTGCCGACCTCCGAAGAACATGCAAGACGGAGGGTGCAGAGAGCGCGGTCAGACGCCGAGAGATTCGAGCGTAGAGGGGCGCTAGTCACCGCGAAGGCCGCACTAAAGAGGGAGATAAAGGCCAGCTAGCGAGCCTGCTTCGAGGGTCTGTGTCAGAGGGCCAATGCGAACCCGTGGGGTGACGCCTACTGGGTAGTAATGGCCAAAACCAGAGGATCGGCGGCTCCAACCGAGCGCTCATCAGAGCTGCTGCAGGTGATCGTTGGGGGACTCTTTCCGAGCCACGACCCGAGTCCATGGCCCCCCGCCGCCGTAGATTTGTCCCATGACCAGCGTTCCAGTATCCCAGACCTTAACACTGTCATAGCGACGGAAGGGTGGACGGCTCCGCCGAACACCCGTGACCACGTGGGCATTGATAACGGCACAACGGGGGCCGGCGACGAGGCAACGGTGACGAATGATGAACTCATTGCGATAGCAAAGTCGCTAAAGGTGAACAAAGCGCCGGGACCTGATGGTATCCCGAACCTGACCATCAAGACGGCTATCTTGCTGGATCCCGGAATGTTCAGGGTGGTGATGCAAAAGTGTCTGGACGAAGACGTCTTCCCGGACGCCTGGAAAATTCAGAACCTTGTGTTGCTACCAAAGACAGGGAAGCCACCAGGAGATCCATCGGCATATAGACCTATATGTCTGTTTGATACAGCGGGTAAGGTGCTCGAGAGGGTAATCCTCAACAGACTGACAACGTACACGGAGGGTACAGGCGGTCTGTTGAATAATCAGTTTGGCTTCCGCGAAGGGAAGTCGACGGTGGATCCTGTCCGTCGCCAAGACGGCTGAGGTGGCAATCCAGCGCAAGAGGCGAGGAGTACGCTACTGTGCACTGGTCACCCTTGACGTGAGGAACGCCTTCAATAGCGCCAGTTGGGTGGCTATCGCCGACTCGTTCCAGCGCCTACAGGTTCCTGGGTACCTGTACAAGATTCTCGGAAGCTACTTCCAGAATCGCGTACTGGTATATAATACAGAGGCAGCAGGCAACACGATGTACGACGAGGTACTGCGGCTTGAGTTCCCGAGCGGGGTAAAGATTGTCGGGTTCGCAGACGACATTACCCTAAAGATATGTGGTGAATCCATCGAAGAGGTCGAGTTAACGGGCTCACACTCCATTGGCATTGTGGAGAGATTGATGAGTTCCAGGCAATTGGAGCTAGCCCACCATAAGACTGAGGTCACGGTGATGAACAATAAGAAATCGGAGCAACATGCGACGATCAGTGCAGGTAACTGCACAGTGGAATCGAAGAGGTTCTTGAGGTATCTTGGGGTCATGATCGACGATAAGCTGTCCTTTGTCAGTCACGTCGATTACGCTTGCAAGAAAAACTCAATGGCTATATCGGCATTATCCCGCATGATGTCGAATAGCTCGGCGGTGCAAGGGCGTAAGCGTAAACTCCTGGCCAGCGTCGTCCTGTCCATACTTAGGTACGGCGGGCCGGCATGGATCACCGCCTTGAGTACCAAGAACTACGTAAGTAAGCTAGAGAGTACGCACAGGCTTATGTGCCTAAGAGTGGTTAGTGCTTACCGAACGGTATCACGCGACGCGGTCTGCGTCCTAGCGGGGATGATGCCAATAGGCATGGTCATAAAAGAGGACGTAGAGTGCTTCGAACAACGTGGAACAAGAGGTGTTCGAAAGACCACTAGAGCCGTATCCATGGTTAAGTGGCAAAGGGAATGGAATAACTCCACCAAAGGTCGGTGTACCCACCGACTAATCCCGGAATTAACCGGGTGGGTCGGTAGGCGACACGGGGAGGTGAACTTCCACTTAACGCAGATATTGTCTGGCCACGGCTGTTTTAGACAATACCTGCATAAATATGGGCATGCACAGTCCTCCGCATGCAGCGAATGCGCGGGAGTTGAGGAAACTGCGGAACATATGTTCTTCGAATGTCCTCGCTTCGACGGCGCGAGATCAGGCATGTTTGCCGTAAGCGGTCACGACACGACTCCGGAAAATTTGGTCCCGAGGATGTGTCAGGACCGGGACGTCTTTTTTGTTTTTTTTTTTTCAGTGTGATTGAAGAGGTAAGCAGAGCGAAGGAGGATGCGATTGCATTTGTCACGACACGACTCCGGAAAATTTGGTCCCGAGGATGTGTCAGGACCGGGACGTCTTTTTTTTTTTTTTTTTTTTTTCAGTGTGATTGAAGAGGTAAGCAGAGCAAAGGAGGATGCGATTGCATTTGCAAGGAGTGGTAAGTTGTCGAGATCGCCGGTTATGCTACTGATAGCCACAGCCAGTACCAACAGTGGCATGGTACAGAGTGAACCAGCAGGTAACCAACGGGAGATTGGGCTCCTGAATCGAGTGTTCACCCCGAGACTCTACCCAGGCGACACTACCCAGAACGACTCGCAACTAGGGTATGTCGAACCTGGCGGAGATGCGAAAGAAGGTAAACGAGCTCTATGAGTTCGTAAAGGAAAAGCCCAACGTGCACACCAAGATCGAGCAGATGAAGGCGCTTTTGATGAGAGCCGAATCCGCTGAAAAGGCTCTGATGGAAGCCGAAGGGCACGCTTTGACCGATCATGGAGAGACACCGAAGAGTCACCGCAAGCGCTCAGAGAAAAGAGTGAAGGACACGCCGGGAGATCGGGAAAATCTTTAGAAACAGAAGAACGAGCGGGAGTCGCCAGCGATCTGAAGGAGGATGGAAAAGATCCTGGTTGGCGTACCGTGGAAAGCCAGCAGGCTAAGAAGAAAAAGCGAAAGGAAAAAGACGGAAAGAAGCAGGAACAGAAGAAGAAAGAGAAACGTCAGTCACTTCGAGAGATTTAAAGGTGATGCACTGATCTTTGAAGCTAGCGATAAAACAAAGTACGCTGCACTCCTCAAAAAAGTGAAAGATGATCCGTAGCTGAAGAAGTTGCGAGAGAACGTGGTGAGGACAAGACCCACTCAAAAAGGAGAGATGCTCTTCAAATTGAAGAAAGACCCTTCGATTAAGAGCTCTGCCTACCGTGAGCTCGTTGCTAAATCTTTGGGAACGTGGAGACCGTGAGAGCTCTGTCGCAAGAAGCAGTTGTCGAGTGCAAGGGCCTGGACGAGATCACGACGGAAGAAAAACTGAGGGGTGCACTAACAGAACAGTGCAACATCGTAGGGCCGGCGACAATCCGAGTACGGAAGGCGTTGGGAGGCACATAGACGGCAGCGATTCTACTTTCGGTGGATGCTGCTAACAAGTTTGTAGGGACCGGTAAAATTAAAGTTGGATGGTCGGTATGCTCGCTCAGAATTGCTCCCTGGGTTACCAAGCAGATGCAGAGGTGCTTCAAATGCATGATTTTCGGGATTGGGATGAATATTTTTAACGTTGGCAGTGTTTTGTTTTCAATTTTCTGGCACAAAGTCTGTTGTTTTTTTTTAAACTGTAAGCAGTTTGAAATTTATTCCCATAAGTAAAACAAAATCACCAAAAACGCACACAGAACTGCTGGCAGAATATATGTACTATTTTTGTTAACTTACCGAGAGTGTTTGTTCTATCGTGAACTTTTCGGCGTTAAGAACATCTTTTTCACGAGATAGACGTTCACGGGCTTGTTTTTCTTGCCGGGCGGAATCCTTAAAAACATACAATGCGTTATAGGAATATCTATGTGAGATTATAGCAAAATAAATACCTGCAGCGCTTGGCATTCAGAGTCAAACTTCCGCTGGCGCTTTTCAAGGAGATTATTTCGACTATTTTGCTCCTCTAATAGCATACGTAAATCGTTCATTTCATTGGTCATTTTTTGCGCTTTCCTTTTCCATTGCCCAACTACCTGTCGTTGCTCTTCTACTTCCTCATAAGCATCTGCAAGCTAACAAATAAATCAAAAAATGGCAATATAGTGAGGAAATAATTCTTATTTTATAAAAGTACATGTTTGAAAATTGAAATGGATATTACATTAATAAGTCTAGGATAAAAGCAATCCTTTACGTGACATCAATGAGTCTTCTGTGCAACTTGGTTCATTGCTGCACTGAGGGACCATACACTACACCCTCTCTCCTCTTTGTATGTTTTACATAAACGGGATGATACCAAAGAACATGGCAAATCCCACCTCCTCTCCAAAACCCCTTACATAATTAGGGTATGGTCTCTTATGGCAACGAACTTGATCATAATTTACAGTAAAAATGTAATGCAAATCACTTACTTTTTTTTCTAATTGCTTTTTTAATCCAATAAGTTGCTCTAGGTCATGTTCATGCTGCGTTTGTAATCGTTTTTTGGTAAACTCCAGTTCACGAGCCACTCGCTCATATTTTAATCGATAGACACTGGATCCAGCTTCATCGCCTTCAATGTCATCATCCAAATCACCGTTGAGATCAGACTTAGCACACAATAGTTCCATCTCCAGCTTCTCAGATGATTCCTGCAAATTGCGGTAATTGACCTCATGTTCTTTTACTTCTTTTTCGAGTCTCAGTCTTTCGGTAGTTTCTGCTTCCAATCTTTCACTTATCAAGTTTGATGATGAGTGCTCTTCAGCTAGTTCTACAGTCATCCCTGATAGCTAAATAATATAAACGAGAGTAGTACGAAAAATTATTAGCCACATAGATACAGTAGATATATGGTAAAAAGGAGGAAGCAAGTCATAATAAATGTGATCGTTTATGATTATAAATAATTATATCATTGGTATAAAATATCTTCAAACATCAGCACAGTATATCTTAAGTTAAAAATTATTTACGTTCAAATCAGTATATTAAATAATGGTACCTGTACTGTAATGGTACAGAGACACTTCTCGATGTACAAAGGGCAGTGATAACATCTAGTATTCTCACATTCAACTCTCACATTCCAGTTTGAACAAGCGACACGTTCGGTCGTGTTTTTCGCTCTCTCGCAGTAAAAGTTTTTTCCTCCGTTTTTCCCCTCGCTCGCTTTCTCGCGATTGCGTGTTCGGTTCGCGATGTATCGCCTGCGCTTGCTCATCTTCTGGTGGTGGCAAAGCAGAAAAAAGTGTTGCAAAGTTCGGAAACATTTCCCGCTCGACCTATTGCCGTGGCAATGGGTCGAAAAAATCGACCAACGGCGACATCCGCTCCCGAAACATTAGCACAACCAGGCAGCTCCAAGCGGCTGCACCACGATGACGCCGATCCAGTGGATCGCAACGCTCGTCTACTAGCGAGCAATCAATTCGCCGTGCTTCCGATCCAGGAGGTGCCGAAGAAGGTGAAGGTTCCCCCGCTCTTCACGACGTCAAAGGACATTGCTGCACTCAGGACCGAGCTTGCAGCTATCAAAATCCATCCGCTGTACAAGCTGTGCAGCAATGGAACCAAAATTATGTGCTCAACGGAGGCTGACTACCGTGCTGTCGGCGCTCACCTAGTCGCGAAGAAACACGAGTTCTACACTCACGACGCGCCCGGAAGCAAGCCATTGAAGGTGATTCTGCGTGGCCTTCCAGAACTCACACCGGAGTCAATCTTCGCAGAGCTGCAAGCGGCGGCACTAAAGCCTCAGAAGGTGTTTCCCATCAGGCGCCAGCAACACGGTAACTACCGGCACCAACTCTATCTGGTCCACCTTGTGAAGGGATCCGTCACGATGGCGGAGCTGATGAAAACACGGGCCCTTTTCGACGTCATCGTCGAGTGGGACCGGTATCGTCCGAGACAGCACGACGTAACGCAATGTGGCAACTGCCTTGCGTTCGGACATGGAACTCGAAACTGCCAGATGAAACCATGATGTGGCAAGTGTGCTGGAGCCCACAGTACCAACGATTGTGCCCCTACTGAAGTGCGCAAATTGTGGCGGTAACCATGAGAGCTGCAATCGAACCTGTCCAAAACGTGCTGAATTTTTGGCTATCCGAAAAAAGGCGTCCACCAAGTCTCGGCCTGCTCAACGCCGTCCACCACCTCCGATGAACGAGGAGAATTTCCCGTCGCTTCGGTATCAGATGCCAAACCTACCACCGATCCCATTGAATCACCGCCAAGCAAACCGCCCGTCAGCTTCCGTTCATCATCGTTTCGCGGCAGCCACCGCCGCCGCCCCCAACCCGACTCCTCCTCCCGGCTGGGGCAATCCGAATCGCAGTACCTCCACGCAATCACCCGTCGATGGACAGCTCTACGACTCGGAGCAAATGGTCGAGTTCGTGCAAGAACTCTATCGCCAACTACGTTCCTGCCGCTCCAAGGAGGAACAGCTCAAAGCCGCCACATCCGTGACGATGACGTTCATTTTCAAATATGGACCATAATCGCTCCATCAACATCGTAAATTGGAATGCTTGTTCCATCCGGAACAAAACCGTTGAGCTCGGTGACTTCCTTAACAGGAAGGCCATCGACATCGCCATTGTCACCGAGACACATCTCAAGCCCGAACTCGCCGTTATTATCCCAGGATACCGGATTGTGTGACTTGATCGTAGCGGCCCTAGTGGAGGAGGAGTCGCGATTGCCCTGCGCTACAATATCAACTGCCATCTGCTTCCGAGCTTTCAGCTGCAGTCCACCGAAGCCATCGGAGTCGAGGTCGAAACTGCTGTCGGCCCAATCACCATCATCGCGGCCTATTGTCCCAAGCAAGCCAGTACCAACAACGGAACAACAACGGCCCTACGAAACGACATCCGTAAGCTAACTCGGAGGCAGGGGCAGTTCATCATCGCCGGCGACCTAAATGCGAAACACGAAGCCTGGGGGAACACCCGGCGAAATCGGAACGGAATAATTCTGCAGGAAGACCTAGAAGAGGGACACTACACCGTCCTGGGCCCGGATACTCCCACCCGGTTGAGCAGATCCGGGGTCCATTCGACAATCGACATCTTCCTCACCAACATGGGGAACAACATCGCCCAGCCGATCGTACACCAGGAGCTCAGCTCGGACCACTATCCGGTGGTGGCCGAAGTTGGCTCCTCGGTCAACCGGCATCAAATCACCAGACGGAACTACCATCGCGCCAGTTGGGAAAGGTTCCGACAACACGTTGACGACAACATCGATTTTGACATGCACCTTGATTCGGTTGATGACATCGAACGACAGCTGCTGAGCATCGAGCAAGCGATCGCCCTGGCCCGGGAGCAACATGTACCGGTGATTGATCAGGTGAGCGACTCTGTACCCATTGATAGACCCACTAAAGAACTTATTCAATTGCGCAACGCCATTCGAAGGCAATACCAGCGAACTGGCTTGCCAACGCTCAAACGTCACTGCAATCGAGTGACAAAAATTATTAAGGCCAGAACGGTGGACCTCAGAAACAACAATTTTGCCGACAAGATCCGCTCTCTCCCAGATTGTGCAAAGCCGTTCTGGAAGTTGACCAAAATTTTAAAAACTAAGCCAAGGCCCATTCCACCGTTGATCCCATTAGACAGCAATGGCTCTAAGGATCGATTGATAACTCCTGTAGAGAAGGCTGCTGAAATAAGCCAACACTTCGACAGCTCCGATAATCTCGGACAAAACATCGTCAGTCCACATGAAGCTGCCGTTAGCGCGCTTATTACTAACATCCATCTAAGCCCCAACGACTTCACAGAGGAGTTGGAGATCTCAGCTGACGAATTGTTGGCTTATATCAAATGCTCAAAGAACATGAAGGCCCCAGGTTTCGATAACATCCTGAACTTGGAGCTCAAGCAACTGAGCCCTCAGTTCTATAACCATCTGGCGATGGTTTTCAATCATTGCCTCCGACTTGGCTACTTCCCCTCGTGTTGGAAGTCAGCCAAAGTCATCCCCATCCAGAAACCTGGGAAAGATCCTTCATGTTCTAAGAGCTATAGGCCCATCAGCCTTCTCTCAGGATTATCCAAGCTGTTTGAGAAAGCGATCCACAGTCGGCTTCTTTCATCTGCCGACGAGCTGAACATCTTGCTCGACGAACAATTTGGCTTCCGACGTGGTCGGTCGACAATTCACCAACTTAATCGAGTCATTAACATCCTCAGACGGAACAAGTCTGTTTCGAAATCATCTGCAAGGCACTTCTCGACATCAAAAAGGCCTTTGATAGCGTGTGGCACGATGGCTTGGTGTACAAGCTGCATCGATACAATCTTCCCATCTATCTAGTGAAGATAATTATAAATTATCTGTCGGACAGGACATTCCGTGTTTCGCTGCAAGGTGCAGTTTCCGACGCACAGGAGATTTCCGCCAGTGTTCCGCACGGAAGTATACTAGGTCCACTTCTGTTCAACCTATTCACCTCGGACATACCCCCGCTCCCTGAAAATGGATCTCTGTCGTTGTTCGCCGATGATACCGCAGTCGTCCACAATGGTAGGGTAATAAGAGCGCTTACCGCGAAACTGCAGCGAAGCCTGAATGTTCTGTCTGAATATTTCACCGAATGGAAGATCTGTATCAATGCGGCGAAGACCCAGGTCATCCTATTTCCACACTCCAACTCTCCCAGACTTGTTCCGCCTGAGGATTGTAAAATAAGCCTGAACAATTCAACGGTGGAATGGGCCAAATCAGCTGTCTATCTTGGCATTACCATAGACAGCAAGCTTATTTTTAGGGAACAGGTTGACAAAACTGTCACAAAGTGTAACGTTCTGTTGAAACTACTGTACCCATTGATCAACAGAAGGTCTACATTATCCCTGAAAAACAAGCTTGCTGTCTACAAGCAAATCATACTTCCAGTCATCGAGTACGGCATGCAAATCTGGGAGAGTTGCGCTAAAACACATCACCTGAAACTTCAGCGTGTCCAAAATAAGTTCCTCAGGATGATCCTGAACACCCCTCCAAGGACAAGAACATCTGAGGTCCACCGTCTGGCCGAGATAAAAATGCTTGACGATCGCTTTAGTGAGTCTATCAATCGGTACAGGGCACGCTGCCTGACATCGGATCACCAGATCATCCGGAATCTGGTTCCCCACCCCTAGGATCTTCAAATTGTAGTTTTAGTTGTAGATTAGGTAGGTTATCAAATTTTAAAACTAACAATGCCCCAAGGGCCGAACTGAAAAAAATAAATAAATAATTATAACACAACACACACGTAACACATAAAACACATAAAACATTTAACAAAGCTGAAGAGCCCATCGGGCTAAAACACTTAATCTTGTAAATTTGTATAAAAGACAAAGAATGGAAATAAAAAACAAATTAAGTAAGTAACATTCAACTCTATTCTTTTGCGACAGCTTATTTGCTGGTGTTCACGCTTTTGACAATCGCACGAAGATTGTCAAAAGCGTGCAAACACAGATGATCGAATGTGGCGTGATGATCGTACGATGATGACGATGACTACCTATGTAGGAAATTTAGGCGAGGATATATAAAACCACTCCACCTCTAAGGGGATCTCTTGATCCTGAGAAGTGAAGCTATACGGAGGGCGTAAACGAATTACCCTTTTGAGGTTTCTTGTTGTTCAGTCAAGGTTTACAACCACATTCAGATAAGGTTAAAGCCGTAGTGGAATATTAGATGAAATGAACGAGCTGAAGATGTTTTCTGTTCCCTTAAGCTCATCATAGCGCTTATCATCATGAGTCCCGATGTTTCTAAGGGATTCTGTATATAGACCGATGCCAGCGATGAAGCTGAAACAGAGTAATCTCTTATTTCTCACACAAGCTTACAACTCCTCAACGCAACTATCATGCGTGTAAGAAGAAAACATTAGCGGCGTTGTAATCGATCAAAGCATTTCGAGGGTATATTGAAGGATCCCACTTTACTTTGATCACCGACCAGTCAGAGGTGTACCTCCCTCTTGCCTACCGTTCACTGGGTAGCTTGGAAAAAGATTATTATTTTTTTATTATTTTTTATTATTATTATTATATATATACAGCGATTCCACGGGAAAAGAATAGAGTTGAAAATAAAAGTTGTCCGATTTTGCTCAAAATCGCTTGGTATGTTCTTCATCGAAAATAATAAGACCCGTATTTTTTTATTTTTTTATTAGGGTGACCATGTTCGATATAGGGTTACCAGAAAAATCGACATTTTGCGAAATTTTTTATTTTTGAAAAATCATTACTTCTGAACCGCTGCATCGATTTTGAATATTTTTTCATAAATCGGAAGATTATTACTGTTTGTTTTTATTAAAAATATTGATTCAAATAATTAATGTACTCAAATTTGCTAAAATGGTCAATATATTTGTTTTTCATGATTTTTGAAACGTTGGACCACAACGACTATTTGTTTTTATATTTTTTTATTAAAATTCAAACATTTTTACATAACATATCAAAAAATCTCAAATGTTCATCGAGCCGTTTTTGAGTTAAATTTTTTGTAAATTTCAAGTTTTTTGTCTATACACACATGGAATGAGCATCATTTTCCATCTCTTCAAAATAACTGCGGGAATCATTTCATTGAAGTTATCAAACTTATTCCTAATAAATTCATGATAACCATGTTTACAAATCTAGTTTTAATTGTGAAGTATTGTACCCATCATAAGTAGGGGAGGCTGGTTCAATTCTGACCCCAATAAATATAAGAACTATAAATCAGCCTCAAATTGTTTAAAAGCAGAGACCAACATTGCTAGGGTTTACTCAGCCATGGGTTACGCTATAACTGGAGCCACAATGGTCCGTTAGCGTCCAAATACTTGATAAGTGCTCATAAGGATGGCAGGGGCACTCATGCCGAATTTGAGTTGTAGCGTAAACCACGACTGAGTAAACTTAACTCATGTTTTGAATTGATCCACATTGAGTGAACCGAACTGAAACATTACTAAAGAAACGTATAATACAATGAAGCATGACTGCTCAAATTGCCATGTTTAGATTAATAGTTACAGGAAACCTACTCCTAAACTATATGGTTATGCAGTGAAAAGGAGAACAAAGTTGGATAAAAGCTATTCCTACTTTTGTAATACCTGCTATTACAGACTTTATCGCTTTATCAAGAAAGAAAACGAGCCAGCATCTCCAAGTGCAGTTAATCTAGAATGTGAAACTCAAGAACTCACCGTTTCTGAACCGTGTTTAATATTCAAAGTGCAATATCCTCCTTTTTATATTGGATTTTCAATGTTTTTCAGTAGCCACCCAAAAAATTGTATTCTGGCTGGTTCAAGTGCAACGCATACTGTCTGCGTATGCATTTATCATCAGAATGTTAAATTAATGTTTAAAACCCTTAAGGTTAAGAAACTTATTCCTAACCATTTTAAAACGTACCATGAAATCTTACAGAGAAATGTTGGTTGAAAACCTGTGATCATTGCCCGGGTACGCAAACACTGGAGAATGACCTGATGAATTTTCTTCAAAATATCGATTCCTTAGAATTTAAACAATGGGAGCAAACAGATCGTTGTCATCTAAATTCAATGCGAATGGATGCAGAAGAGTTTGTGGAAACATTTCTAGAAAATTTAAGCGAATTATCTCCGCATAATTTTATTGCAGAGCAACAAGTTAGCTACTTAAAACAACTTAAAACTAATTTGGAAGCAACTGACTGCATTATAACTACTGACTTCTCTGAAAATTACTCTTTTGTTATTCTGGACGCTATACAAGGTTTTCATTGGGCAAACGCTCAATGCACAATCCATCCTTTTGCCATATATTAGAAGGGTGAAGCACAAAATTTAAAGTTTACAAGCATCATAGCAATCGCAGAATTTACTAAACATAACCATGTTGCGGTTCGGCTGTTTATAACAAATTGTGTGAATTTCATTTAAAAAAGCTACCTTACCTGAAAAATATCCATTTTTTTTTCTAATGAAGGCAGTCAATACAGAAATAAGATGACTGCTTTCAATTTGTGCCACATGTACAAGGACTTCGGTCTTAATGCAGAGTGGAACTTTTTTGCCACTTGCCATGGAAAAGGGCCTTGTGACGCTTTAAGAGGCGTTCTAAAGCGAAACGCTTCAAAAGCAAGTTAACAAGGCCATCATATTACAACTGCATACGAACTTTACTCTTAGGCTGTTTCTTAAGTAGATTCCAAAATATATTACTTGTTTTTCTCGGAAAAATACTACAATGCAATGGAAAAGAAAATAAAGAACCATTGTACTCCTGTAAAACGACACAATCGTTTCATTACTTTAAGCCACAAAATGAAAATTACATTATCGTGAATCGGTTTTCATTTTCAGATAAAGAAAAGTGCGTTAAATTGTTAGAATTTTGCTTTGTAATTTTTTTTTTTGATGAATTATGAAAAATAAAAATAATTAAATAATCAAATTAAATGCTGAGTTTTAATTGAAGGTAATCTGAGAAAACTCTTGCTTGTAGTCTAAGGCTTTGAGATTTGAGCTCCAATTCCTCAATATAGCGGAGCCTGGTCCAATCCCGACTCTGTGGCCAATTCCGACCTCCCAAGATTCTCTCAGACAGCGCTGGTTTGCCAAATTTTTATTAATACCAATGGAAAGCTTTCATTACACAAAGAAATTCAACGTTTACTGCATTGGCAGAAGAAATTGTGTTTTTTGGACTTCAAAATTTACAATATTTGAGAAAACATGTTCTACACGCTAAAAAAATTTGTATTCTAGTTTCGGTTCGGTTCACTTAAAATGACCCTAATGTGGAATAATTCAAAATATGAGTTAAATTTACTCAGTCGTGGTTTACGCTACAACTCAAATTCGGAATGTGTGCC
>JASCZW010008998.1:0-45824 GCA_034211315.2 Aedes japonicus
AGTCATGGACAATTTTGCAATGAACGGCAGTTATAATAAACGCTCCCCATAACAAATTTTAGCCTTAATGCAGACGTTACTCATAACATAATACCCCCAAAGCATTCTACTTTCATGGTTCATTCAATTCGTGAAATTTATTTCACAATTAAAAATATTTTCAAAACCATCAGCAACCAAAACTTCCAACACAGATAACACGCAACATTTAAAATGCCATCTCTCTCTCTTATCATAGCCTCCTTTGTCCACAAAATCCATTAAGCAAACTCATCAACCAAGCCTCATCCGACGGTATTATTCCGAATCGACCACTTTCAGCCATCTTCTAATTTGATCTATAAAACCTCTTCCTCGAAAACCTGGCTGCGGCGGACAATTTTTCCGGAAATTAGTTCGGCCCGAAGGCAAAATCCTGTCCTCAATCCATCCATCCATCCATCCATAGTCATCGACCGCGAATGTCATTTGGATTTCATGACGCGTCAGCAGTTCAAAAGTTGGAAAGTAATTATTTTCCACCGAACCGAGTGATGAATATGCTGGATTGGCTGGCTGGCTGGCTGAGCAACGATCGAGGCAAGGCGGTGGACCTTGAGATAATAAGAAACGATGGCTGTCAGCGAGAAATGCGGGCGGGCGCTCACTAAAGTCAAGACGCTGAGCCGCGATGGGGTGAGGGATGGGTGGTGTTTTAGGATTATTTCGAAACCATATTTTTAACGATGTCATCAGCGTAAAAGCCTGAGGTGGATTTTTGATGGCGTGAGTTTTCTGGTAGACGAGGTGGGGTCTGAGTCTCGGTTAAAGTTGAACAATTGAAATCTGATGAATTAAACATAAATAATTATCAAGTACATATGAGCCAACTCCCATCGAAACCTATTTAAAGTACAATTAGAAGCAATTCCACCGTCGGAATGCTCCACCGTTACCAACCGTGGGAAAGTTCCCATCAACCGCCGTAAAATGGCAAGCACCACCCATTCAATTTGCTACACGTTTATTCCGACCGACCCCGAACTGTCTGGGGCTGCGATGGGGAGGGGTGGTTGGATCTATAAAGTTTAATGGATTTTAGAGACTTCACCGGCGAAATTTGAAAATATGCACCGGTGTTATTCGAGAGGTCGAATTACACCGAGATAGACACTCTGATAGCGTGGAATTGAGGGCCGCCGTTTACCGGAGGGAGACGCAGCCCAGCGGGAAAAGAATGGTGGCGCTAATAATCGGAGATTTATCCACCCTTTAGAGCCGAAACAGGCCTCGTTCATCAGTCAGTGCCACTCGCTCAAGAAGGTGGTACGGGCGGGCGCAATGTCGTCGTAAAAGATAATGAGACCCCATCATTGAGTGATTTAAAATTTATGCTTTAATTAGAAAACTTGGTAAATGAACGGATGTTTCATTTAGTAATGGAAGGGATGGAGGAGGAGGGGGAGGGGCACCGCCATGAATCGAATTACTTGGGTATTTGGGGATGGTATCGTCGGTGATGAAACCACTTTGGATGGTTATTGAGGCTTTGGATTGGAAACGACAATCTTCATCCCCCATTGATTTACTGACCTGGGAAAAGTTTATCCAATAGAGTTAATTATGCTTGTAAGAAGCGTGCTCTCGGAGAAGTGATTTGCAGTTATCTTCCACTTCAGTGCACTTGGAAAAAGTTCTGATAAAAAGTGATTCTGTCTTACCTGTAAATAGAAAGAGAGAGAAAAGAAATATAGTTAGTGATTAGTTGTGGTAGCTTTTAGAGCGTTAAACATGTTGGTGTTCAAAGTTTTGTTTTGAAATTTAGGTTTCATCGAAATGGAATTAAATGAAAATAAATGCCTTTACTGTGCAAGAAAACAAACTTCCCTCTAAAGTTGGATCATCAGTTAAGATTGTGATGCGGGTAACTAGACAAATTGCTAGATGATTTGAAGTGACTCAGGTGATAGGCTTGATAAGTAAATTTTATGGGCTTCAGTAGACATACAAATGGCCAGTCAATTTTCTTTTAGATAAGAGCATGACCATTTAAACAGTCTTCAACCAGTGAAACGTTTATCGTCTTAGTGTTTTGATTTGTAACGTAGGAGTCTTTTGATTGGTGGGAAATCAAACAGTGATTGTTAACAATTGGTTTTTAAAGGAATCGTGAATTAAAGCCTGTCCACGTTAAATTTCGGACACTTTGTATTTCAGTGTAGATTTTGAATTATTTCTCGGATCGCTGAATCGTTTCATTTATATGACAGCTGAAACTCATTCTTTCTTGATACAACATGTTAACATTCTTGTTACATTCAGCAAAATGGCGTCGGATCAAGTGGAAGTGCGCAAACGCATTTTATACGAATGGCAGCGAATTCCAAATCGGTACGCGATCTTACCAAGAAACTAAAACTACCGAAAAGTATCGTGTTTTGTGTTTGAAAACCATTTTACCAGTGCTTGACTGTCGATCGGAAGGTTGGAAGTGGAACAGATTGAAAAGTATGCTACCGACAAATGGATAGGACAAATGGTAGCCATTATGGCGAAAAACGCAATCTTTCTGAGCAAAGTGAGGCTCGCAAAGATGGGAAGTCCAAATCATACGTACAAAAAGTGAAGCAAAGGCAACGATTGAAGGCGTAAAAAGTGAAAAAGGTGCTCATCTGTGCTGACAAACAAAATTTCACTGCAAAAGCTCGTGCTAAGAAGCATTGCACCATTTTTTGCAAACATTTTCTTGTAACATAATGGACGACAAAACATGCGTACTGAAGATTTTAAACAGCTTCCGAGTCTGGTTTTTACACAGCAATGCAAAGGAACGCCGTTGCCGAGCATTCCCGGACAAAGAAAGTGTCCAAATCCCCGAAAAAGTAACTGATTTGGAAGGCCTTTTGTAGTTGTGGTCAAAAATCTATAAGTTTTGTCTTTACCGGCACTATCAATAAGGATGTGTACGAGAAGGAATGTCTGCAAAAGCGGTTGCTACCGTTTATCAGAAGACACGATTCTCCAGCTCTGTTTTGGCCTCTTGTCACTATGTGATATCCGTCCTGGAATAGTATAAGGTACTAGAGGTCAAATACCTGCCAAAAACAGCCAATCCATCAAACTGTTCCGAACTTCGCTCAATAGCAAAATACTGGGCTCTTGTGAAGTGGAAACTCTTCGAAACTAAGAGGAAGACGAATGGTACCGATGATTTCAAGAGAAGCTGGAGAGTCGTCACGGCGGACGTATCTGACGATGCCGCACGGAACCTGATGACGGGTGTGCCACAAAAAAGTTCGAGGATTTAACAGAAAGAAGGATTAAGTTCATAATGAACTGTTTGTAATATAGATATATCTCTGTTTTTGTAGAATGATCAAACGGTTTTGTTAAATTATGTGATTTCTTTTTAGCTGCTATTATTTAGGTGTTTGAAATTTAACGTGGACAGGGTTTAAATTAATTCGAGAGTTAATAAGCAACGACCGATTACTCATAATCACATAAGGTGAGAACGTTGGGAATTTGAAGCCTGATTCACAAAACTTTTCATATTCCTGGATGTCAACAATTCCAGAAATGTCATCAAGTGTAATCTGATATCATTCTCGAAGAGTGTTTTCAAGCAACGTTAATAGTTTTATGCAAAACTACGAATATTATCCACAAGTTTTGAATATGAAGTAAGGCTTTTCTCTAAAATTACTATTTCAGTTGTTTGAAGTCGATTTTGATCGCATATGATTTTTTTTGTCAGTTCGTTTATTGGTTAGGCTCAGGCGTGTGTAACACTTTGCGGAGCCGATATTCAATATTGTAATTTACATTGTTTTATTTTTCGATTTCAGTAAAAGTTGGGAGCCAACTACTCGTGGCAAGCTCGAGGCTAATGGGTCGCATTATCGTTTGGAAAAGGCTAGTGAGGTAACTTATTTCAGGTATCAGTTGCTGCTCATGGTGGCGATATCTACCCAATCCTCGGTCGCTGTAGTCCCTTTCAGGAACCAAGCAGCAGATGGGTGACCACAGCTCGCGGAGCAGGTACAAGTAAAGGGTGTATTCGATAAAAATGGCACATACATATATACTCATCAAAATTAAACTGATTATCGGATTTTCTTGAAATTTTCAGGGAATAAAGAACTACTAATGAATTTTGATTAACAACATTTGTTTTATTCAATTTCGTCTCCCATCCCGAATGCCCGCACCTTCCTTTTCACTCCACCCATCAAATTTTGTACAATCGATTTTCCCAGTGTTTTTGTTGTTTTTACCCAAATTTTCTTCAATTCTAGCTCTGTTTTTGAAGCTTTGGGATGTTTGCGAAGTTCCGATTTCATAATTGCCCAGAATTTTTCAATTGGACGAAGTTCCGGTGAATTTGGTGGGTTCATATCCTTTGGCACAAAATTGACTCCGTTGGCTCGGTACCACTCCAATACGTTTCGAGCGTAGTGGCAGGATGCAAGATCAGGCCAAAACAGAGTTGATCCTTTGTGCTTCTTAATGAATGGCAAGAGACGCTTTCAAGGCACTCTTCCGTAAATCGCACCGTTTATTGTTCCGGAAGTGATGAAGGAGCACTTATTTCACCACATCCGCAAATCGCCTGCCAGATTAGAAACTTCTTTGCAAATTTCGATAGTTTCTTCTTTCAAACATCCTCCGGACATCTCGAATTGACATGTTTGGACGGTTCTTGAATTGTTGAACGACATTCCTGGCCATTTTACTGTCCATTGGACCACTTTTACGATCACTCCCTTCCTTCCTTTGCACACTCAGACGCTCCTTGAAGGTTCTTATTACACAAAACACAGTTGTATTTGCAATTCCAAGCCTTTTAGCAATCCACCGGTGGGACGCCCCTGGATTTTGATTGTGAGTGCACACAATTTTCTCACGGACAATTTCTTGTTTCGACGACATGACTGGAACTACTGAATGTATAACTATGAAACTTGGCAGATGTAAATAATACACTATGGATAAGATCTAATCAAATTTCTAGGTTTTTTACTCATACGATTCAAAAGTTACAGAAGATTTTCTGTGTGCCATTTTTATTGAATACACCCTTTAGCACGAAAACAAAAGGATAATATAACTGGGACACAATGGCAGGGTGGAAGGAAGGGGTGTGATGACGTTACACTCTTAGATCAGACAAACAAAGGAATTCGTTAATCACTTGCATGTAGGGAAGATCACGCATTCCCAAAACATCTCTAATCTCAAGGAAGGGTGGTTTACCTCGGGCCATTAGGGTACCAAATAGTCGTGCCCTGGAGGCATATGATGGCAAATCAATAACATAAAATAAAAGATTTTTTAAAAAAATTCTCACATCACAGGATTTTATATCAAGATGACTTCAGTGATAATAAGGCTAGCCGAAATTGTGATATCCAACAAGTCGGCTATTATGGTTGATTGTTCTGCCTCAGTGACAACACATTCGGTCATCAAACAATCATAATCTTAAGTACGAAATAAACCTTTCCTCGGGTAGATCTGCTTACTTACATTATAAATCACACCATGGTCGGAGATGCCTCTGTATATAGAAGTTGTCTTTATATTAGTTCTATTCGGTCCAAAATATCGCTAGCCTCGCAGTCTACGAAGGTTTCGCAGGTCACCTTCTACTTGATCGTCAGTTCGTTTTCAAGAATCACTTTGACTGGCCTGTCGTCCATCATTCTTACGACATGCTCAGCACACCGTTGTCGATCTATTTTAGTGGTGTGTTGCTCCTCCACAAACAATGTCTGTCGAAGCCGTAGAGGACTACCGGTTTAATTTATTTCTTAACCATACAATATGATTGTTATTTTGGTATTCTTCCATACGCGGAGTAACGGTCTATGATAATGTTGTATATAAAGGAAATAATTCTTCATCACTATGAGGCTCCAGGAGAGGGCATTATTTTTTTGTTAAAACAAAGATTTGAAGATTGAGCGAATAGGATGGAACGGTCAAGATTTGGTCGACTCAAATATGACGTAGTTTTTTCAATCGTGCATTTTTAAAAAAACTTGAACACCCCTGATTTTATAGGTGTATGCGTACGGAATGTTGGCTCTATTTTATTTTAACCATTCTCTAGCAATGGGCGATATCGTATCAAAAACCAAAAGATCGATACTTCGGTTTCGATTTTTCGATTTTTTGAATCGGTTATAGAACCATCGATACATTTTTTAAAATTTCCCATTTGATACCATAATAAAAATAGTTCCAACTGGAAGCCTTTGGGATTTACACAATCAAATGGTTTGTCATACAAAGTTCGTTCTCAATCGGGATATAAGAATGTATCAAAATTTTTACAATTTATACATGACGATTTATTCCAGGTTCATGAATCTTCTGAAATTCTCGACTCTGACCATCTCTGACAATTTCGGGTCAACTACGATGTTTTCCATTAACCAGTCGTTGTGCGGTCTGTGGATACTTTTTCATTTTCAGCGTGGGAAAGCATTCGCAGCGAATATCCCCAAATTTCCCCAATCGCTTGAGATTTCTTATCGAGAATGGTGACCAGTGTACTGCCCGATTAATTGTTTTCTCGGACAGGGGAAGTTATGGATAACAGGCACACGTTGAATTCCCCACGCATGCCTTAGCTGGCGTTGTTGAGTTCACTTACAGAAGTATACTGGAATAACTGAATCAAGAACCGAACATTTTGAACTGATAACCAGAATTATCTGATTTGTTTTGTTGCTGTTGTTACTTCAAATCTGACTTTTTAATAATCGATAAATCCAGAAATAATAAAGAATACTACTTAAAAGAGATGTTCAACTCATTTTCCATGTTCGAATGAAAAAGTATCGATATTTACCATCCATTTAATCGGAGAATCGATTCTAACGGTCAAATATAAATCGATTTTCCAATATCGATACTAACGCATAATTTGCCCAATGCTACCATTCTCTATTCAGTTGTCAAAATGGCGTCCAAGCAAGAAGAGCAGCGTAAAATTTGATACGCGCATAAGCAATATCCAAATTAATCCCACGCTGAGTTGGCAATATCACGTTATAATGCCAAATCAACCGTGACGTATGTTATAACAGTATTTAGAGTGTTCTGACAACTGCTGAGACCTAAGAAAACCAAACTTACAGTGGACAATAGAAGTAACATTAGAAATCCTACCGTTCTGGTACACCGTCCGGTACGATTGTATAGAACACGACAGAGAAAAAACAGAAAAACATTTAATGTTTTTTCCACGTTTTTCGCGGTCTCTGCGATCGAAACATCTGTGAAAACGACACTCCTCAAGCTGCTAAAAGTTCCGCAGGCTGGAGTGGGGATCGAAACCTCACTTCATGGCAATCGCTTGAACGACGGGTGACGCTGGTAACCACTTGACCACGTAGATGGCGTGGGCGATTGATCGTGGTATCCCCTATACTAGATATATGTACAATATAAATGTCAATAATATTTCGTTTGTTGAATGTCAAACGTGCTTGCTTCAACGAATCGGGATTTAAAAGTTGCTACTTTTTCGATGAGCTCAAGAGAAATTTTAAACAAACATACACTTTAGTTCAGCAAATTGATGCGGTTGTCCTGGAAAGGACGGATTTTAATTGTTGAACAAGGGAATATGATTTACGATTGAAATTTTCCTAGATCTTCTTGGCAGCAGGATGGCCTGGATTACCGTCAGGACACCACCTTGTGAAAAAGTCAAAACGGAGAGAATTTTATTCAGCTCCTTGTCGTTGAGGGTGGCCAGCTGCGGGTGACGTGTGATGATTCTTGTCTTTTTGTTGTCACACTCCTGCTGCTAGGTAATAGAGTGTGCTGCAGCTTTGAGCTGATATGTATCACCGATAACTGTTCGCCTACTACTACTAAATTGTTTTTTATTTTCATTCTTTGTCTTTATGTTTTACTAATTTACTCTGTAAGTGTTTTACCCCAAGGGGCTCTTCAGCTTTGTTAAAGTGTTTTATGTGTTTGGTGTGTTAAGTGAGTTTATGTTATAATTGAGTGTTCAGATCAGATGGAACATTGTAAGTTAAAATTTGATAACCTACTTAAACTAAAACTATAGTCACAATTTGAAAATCCTAGGGGTGGGGAACCAGATTCCGGATGATCTGGTGATCCAATGTCAGGCAGCGTGCCCTGTATCGATTGATAGACTCACTAAAACGAACGTCGAGCATTTTTATCTCGGCCAGACGGTGGACATCAGATGTTCTTGTCCTCGGAGGGGTGTTCAGGATCATCCTGAGGAACTTATTTTGAACACGCTGAAGTTTCAGGTGATGTGTTTTAGCGCAACTCTCCCAGATTGGCATGCCGTACTCGAAGTATGATTTGCTTGTAGAAAGCAAGCTTGTTTTTCTGGGATAATGTAGACCTTCTGTTGATCAATGGGTACAGAAGCTTCAACAGAACGTTACACTTTGTGACAGTTTTGTCAACCTGTTCCCTGAAAATAAGCTTGCTGTCTATGGTAACGCCAAGATAGACAGCTGATTTGGCCCATTCCACCGTTGTGTTGTTTAGGCTTATTTTACAATCCTCAGGCGGAACAAGTTTGGGAGAGTTGGAGTGTGGAAATATGGTGACCTGTGTCTTCGCTGCATTGATACAGATCTTCCATTCGGTGAAATATTCCGACAGAAAATTCAGGCTTCGCTGCAGTTTCGCTGTAAGCGCTCTTATTACTCTACCATTGTGGACGACTGTGGTATCATCGGCGAACAACGACAGAGATCCATTTTCAGGTAGCGGATTATGTCCGAGGTGAAAAAATTGAACAAAAGTGGACCTAGTATACTTCCCTGAGGAATGCGGGTGGAGATCTCTTGCACATCGGAAACCGCACCATGCAGCGAAACACGGAATGTCCTGTCCGACAAATAATTTTTAATAATCTTCTCTGGGAAGATAGGAAGATTGTATTGTTTTTGCTTGTACACCAGTTATCAAAGGCCTTCTCGGTGTCGAGAAGTGCTATGGCAGATGATTTAGAAACAGACTTGTTTCGTCTGAGGATGTTAATGAATCGATTAAGTTGGTGAATTGTTGATCGATCACGTCGGAAGCCAAATTGTTCAGATTTGGCTGAACAGAAGAAGATGTTCAGCTCATTGGCAAATGAAAGAAGCCGGTGGTAGATCGCTTTCTCAAAAAGCTTGGATAATCCTAAGAGAAGGCTGGTGGGCCTATAGCTCTTGGAAGATGAAGAAGCTAAGTCGGAGGCATTGGTTGAAAACTATTGCCAGGTGGTTATAGAACTGGGGGCTCAATTGCTTCATCTCCAAGTTCAAGATGAAACCTGGAGCGAAACCTTCATGTTCTTTGAGCCTTTGATATAAGCCAACAATTCGTCAACTGCTCTGTGAAGTCGTTGGGTCGTATTTGAATGTTAGAAATAAGCGCGCTTACGGCAGCTTCGTGTGGACTGACGATGTTATGTCCGAGATTGTGGAAGCTGACGAAGTGTTGACTTATCTCAGCAGCCTTTTCTGCAGGAGTTATCAAGCAATCCTTAGAGCCTTTGCTGTCTAGTGGGATCAACGGTAGAATGGGCCTTGGCTTATTTTTCAAAATTTATGTCAACTCCCAGAAAGGCTTTGCCCAATCTGGGAGAGAGCGGATCTTGTCGGCAAAATTGTTATTCTTACGGTCCATCATTCTGGCCTTAATAATTTTCGTCACTCGATTACAGTGACTTTTTAGCGTTGGTAAACCAGTTCACTGGTATTGCCTTCTGATGACGTTGTGCAATTGTATCAGTTCTTTCGTGGGTCTATCAATGGGTACAGAGTTGCCTCACCTGATTTATCACTGGGAGGGCCTGGGAGATCACTTGCTCAATACATACTCTGCAGCTGCCGTTCGATGTCTTCAACTGACTCGAGGTGCATGCCGAAATCGATATTGTTGTCAACGTCTTGTCGAAACCTCTCCCATCTGGCGCGAAGGTAGTTCCGTCTGGTGATTCGAAGCCGGTTGACGGAGGAGCCAACTTCGGCCACCACCGGATAGTGGTCCGAGCTGAGCTCCTGGTATGCGATCGGCTGGCCGATGTTGTTCGCCATGTTAGTGAGAAAGATGTCGATTATT
Organism: Aedes japonicus; assembly: GCA_034211315.2. Lineage (NCBI taxonomy): Eukaryota > Metazoa > Arthropoda > Insecta > Diptera > Culicidae > Aedes > Aedes japonicus. Next base: position 10,099 of record JASCZW010008998.1, read on the forward strand.
AAGTGAGCTCCAGATCTGCTCAACCAGGTGGGAGTATCTGGGCACAGGATGGTGTAATGGCCCTCTTCCAGGTTTTATGTTTCGCATTCAGGTCTCCGGCGATGATAAACTGCCCTTGTCTGTGAGTTAGTTTGAGGATGTCGTTTTGTAGCACCGTTGTTGTTCCATTGGCGATGTTGGATTGCTTTGGGCAACAGGCCGAGATGACGGTGATAGGGCCTACGGCAGATTCGACCTTAACTTCGATAGCTTCGATAGACTGTAGCCGGAATCTCGGAAGCATGTGTCAGTTGATATGTTTGCACAGGGCGTTCGCAACTCCTCCTCCACTAGAGCCGCTACGATCAAGTCCCACAATCCAGTACCTTGGGATGAAAACGCTGAGGAGGCGCTGGGCGGTTTGCATGGCGGTGATTCAATGTGATCGGCGGTAGGTTTGGTACTTGGTACCGAAGCGTTGGGGCATTCTCCTCATCCATTCGAGGTGCCAGACGGCGTTGACCAGGCCGACACTTGGTGGACGCCTGCTTATGGATCAACAGAAACGCCGCACGTTTGGAACAAGTTTGGTTGCTACCTTCGTGATTAGCATCACAGTTGGCGCACTTTGGTGGGGTTCCTTCGTTCATCGGTGCACAATTCCTAGTAGTGTGTGCTCCGGCGTACTTGTCGCAATATGGTCACATACAGTTTCGAGTTCCATAGCCAAACACAAGGCAGTTGCCAAACTGCGTCACGTCGTGCTGTCTCGGGCGATACCGGTCCCTCCCGACTATGACATTGAAGAGGGCCCGTGTCTTATTTTGGGCTTCCGCAAATTTGCCAAATTTGCCGTGTCCGTTCGATAAAAATGAGATCACGTTGAAATACAAATGCATTTTTGATGAAAACTGTTCGTCAAGTGTGCGGTTGAGTGTAGTGGGGTCCATATAAAATAAAAGTAGGAAGATCGGGAGGAGCGAGAAAGGAGACGTGTTCCGAAAAGTTTTTGGTGGTGGTGATTTTGAGTCGAAAATTGTCGAAGCAACGAAGGGAATAACCGTCATACTTTGCTGTTCAATGTTGGTGTTGGTGGATCGGCGTTTATTATGGCCTTATCGATGATGTTGCATGTTGATGATGGGGCCATTCAATTATTACTTGCACTCCTTGGGGAGAGAGCGGGTCTGGAAAATGTGACAGTGTGGGTAATGGGTATGCATCTTTGTGGCAGATGGAGGGGTGGGAGTTCCGAAAAAAATGCTGGTAAGACAACGTTATTTTTAGCGTTCCCGATGTGCTAGACGATGATGACTGTGTATGTGTGTCCGCATGTTCAGCACATATTCATAATGGCAGCAACGATAACAGCTGCTAAAGGAGATCCGGCAGTGATCTGGTGAGACCTTACTAATTTTTGGAGTGCTTGTTGTTTGTTTATTTCTCGATTAATTCATGTTACGGTCTGGAGCCATTTGTGGACGGTAACCTTGAATGTCGACTTCTCTTGAGTCTTAAATTACTCTCGTAAAATGAAAGCAGTATATTGTGGAAGAGAGTTAGTTCTACCATATGGAGTAGCTGGGTATAGTAGGATTCTTGTGATTTGTGAGAGATCGGCGTTTGGAGTCATTGTTTGTAGGTGGCTTTTGGGCCCTAATCATGAATTACTCGAAATTTCCAATATCTTAATATTAACTGTTTTTATGTTATTATAAGTATATTTGTATTTCAGAGGTTTGATAATTTTGTAAACCAATCATTAACATATGTGTTCCAAACGTTTAGTTTAATGAATGCTTTAAATTGGTACTCGGTCGTTGTTCACCTTTTCGTGGCGAGTAAAGTGTTAGATGTAGGTTTGGTTCCTTGTCCTGACTGCATTAAACTATAGAAGCAGAACCATAGACTAACTCTAAGACCAGTAGGTCCCATACAAAAACGATTTTTTTCTCGGCTCAGTCAGTACTAGAACATCGGTCCCAAGCTCGGTCCCAAGCTTAATAATGCGCCCCTAATAATGAACTCACATGAACACACTCTCAATTATTCTGTCAAAATAACACAGCAAATCAAAACAAAGGCGCAAATATGTATAACAAGGCGCTGGCTTCAAGGTGTAATTCGGACCAAGGGGTTCTGCAACAGTGAACCAATTGCAAATCGCTAGTTGCATATAGATTGTTGGCAGAACTTATCACTGATCAAAGGAACGATTTTTAGTCCTTGTTCCAAGGCCAGATAAGAATTAACAGTTTAAAGCCCCGTGTCCCAGATTAATTTTTTCCATCATTTCTTTTTACTTGTTTACATAAAAACATGATGTATGACTAGTTTTCTGCAGTCATTTATCAAATCTGTAGTTTTTGATTATATCTAGATTAAGAATAGATTTTAATTTAGCCTGAATCTGGCATCACAGCATGGGACAAGTGCTGATGAACAGGGGCCTGGCAACCCTATCCTATTTACTAGCGTTTGACAGTATGCAACACATCACGAGCCTTATTTGAATAAGGCTCGTCTGACGTTTTTGTTACTACGGGCAGGAACGCCAGCATTGTTTACAAACAGTGAATCTTTTGACGCTTCGTTGTTAGAGATGTTGACTACATGAAAATCTCTGTCCGCCAGATCCCTGCTGATGAACCAGTACCAAGACAAACAAAACAACTGCCGCGTCCATGGCTGTGACTCAACCGTGAACGCAACTCAACTGTTGCAACGAAAATTTTGTGTTGGTATAACTGGGATTATGGGTTGAAATGATTTCAGAAAGCGTTTAGAGAAGGATTTATTATTGCTAATGTATAACGCAGCCCACGCGAACAGTAATTGCAGGCCATTTGCCTACAATTTTTTGTATTCTTGCAAAAAAACCGTGAAAAAAGGATTGGGTGCGCATGTGTGTGGGAAAGAAAACTAGTCACAGGTAGCGTTCATTTTAACGGTTCGTTTTTAGAATAATCTTTTGATGGCACCCCCCGCCGAATTCTGATGTAATTCCTTATAGCGTGATTTAATATTCAATGTTTGAATAATATTTAACTACGTATCATAGTGTGGTCTGTTTGATGTTGCATCACATGAGAAAGCGTATAAGTATAGGAAAGGCTTGTAAGATGGAACACGATCCGTTTTTTGCACGTAAAAGGTATAATTTTGATTTTTTCGCAAATCCAAAAACATCTTTCGAAAGAAAAACTAAAAGGCTCCAACTTTGCCCACGGAACTGATTATTTATAGTCATCAAACAAAAAGTTATAGCCTATTTTCAAAATCCATCAAAAATTGCAATTTTAAAAAATGGCTTGTAAGATGGAACAGAATTCGTTTTTTGCTCGTAACATGTATAATTTTTATTTTTTCGAGGATCTTTCGAAAGAGGAACTGAAAGGCTCCAAGTTTGTCCACGGAACTTATTATTTATAGTCATCAAAAAAAAATATGGCCTATTTTCGAAATTCATCGAAAATCTCAATTTCAAAAAATGTATTGTTATATTTCAATTTATTGTTGATTCCATGGCATTTCCAACCATAAAAAATATCATTCATATGATTTGAAACGAAAAAAAATTGTTCCTTTTTACAAGCCTAATAATGTTCCATCTTACAAACATGACGACATAAACACAAAACTTCAAAAAATTGTTTTACTTTACGATTTGTTTGGAAATGCCTTTGGATCATAAAAATAAACCAGAAATGCTAGCAAACATAAATGTTAACCATTTGATATCGATGGGAAATTTCCACTTATTAAGTACAACAAATAATTGATATTATAATTATGCCAACACTTTCGAACATTGAAACCTGGAAGAGCTAAATCGAAAGAGTGTATTCACTCCAAAAGCAAATGAAAATTGGAGAATAGTAAAAAAATGAGGTTAACACTTGTCAGCGCGATAGTGTTGTCGCTATGAATGTCAAAAGTGGCGCTGTTCCATCTTACAAGCCGTTCTATCTTACAAGCCTTTCCTCTATTGATGGCTGCATCTGGTTCAACAAGACATCATTCTGTTCGTGAGCAGCCTAATCTAACTTGGCTTTCAACAAGGCATTTCAATCGCAGCAGTAGCATATTGATTCATAGCACCTAAGTAACATTACCAAAACCATCCAGCTTTATTAGGTTTTATTAAAGTTTTATGAAAGCCACTAGAAATCAATTCGGTTATATTATGGCAGCAAAAGATGCCAATAGGTTTCAAATTTTAGTCAGGTTTATAAGAACCTACACAGCTTCTTTACAACGATTTTAAAACCTTGAATCTCAACCTTGAATTTCAAATTCTAAAATTCCTTTTACTCCTATCAAAGGTTTTATTTTGACTTTATAAACTCATAAAATGCTGTTTTAAAATTTCGTTGTAGGACTCATTCGTATTATTTTATTATGGTCAGTTGAAAAAGCAATTTAAAACCATTTTGCCTCCAATAAATGCATTAAACGGCTAATTGGCATTGAGGAAATCTACCAAGCGACCAGATAGTTTTATAGTAGCCATTGCTAAGATAAATTGGCTTTTTGGCAAAACTGTGATTTCTTGCAATCGCCATATTGAAATATATAAAAAAACTGAAATGTGGACAAATAAATACCCCAAATTTTAAATGTAATACAATTGAACTGTAGATCTGAGACAAACTTTGGTATTTGTATAGATAACCTTATTGAATTCTATCAATTTTCAGGAGTTTCATGATTAATATACCGAATATATTTCTTTCAATTTTGTTTTTGTTGTTGTAAACTCTTATCGTGCCAATAATCATCATAAAATTAAATGCGCATATGATTTGGAGCATGATACGCTATTCAAAACTCAATTTGTTTTGGATATTTTGGCATCAAAAATGATTTTCCGCAACAATAGAACTTTTTTCTCAGCTATTATTTACTGTTGAATAAATCAGAAGATCAGAGAATCGAACAAAGCAGAACAACAAAAACAACCACGATTTCGCCGTGAAGTTTGACAGCTGTGGCCCTTCGATCCTATGCTGGATTTGATGGCTGCCAATCGGTTTTATGATGGTTCTCAAGTGATCATAACATCTTTCACTAGAACATTTTCAAAATCTGTGTGGTCTTAGAAAGGTTTTATGAATTTGTTTTCACAAGTTGAATCACAACCGTCTATAGAGTGGGCCACTTTGTACACATTTCGGCTTTAAAGATGCATAGAGGAGGTGTTGGTGGACAAAACAGTTTTGAATGTAGTTTCATCAACAAAGCTGGGAGGAGTGCTATATGGCTGGAGTAGAACTGAAATTGTATCTTGGGCAGTGCTACCAGAACGGTGTATCATTAAAAGCACGCTATAGTTCATGAATTGTATAAGTCAGAGTTGGACATTTCTTCTGATTGCATAGATGACCCGATGTTGAATTATTGGAAAATGATGGTCTGGTACGTAGAGGGGCTTACAAAATCGAGGCATTACTGTATATTGCAAATGTTGCACCATATTAGATAAATAGGCAAATAAACGTCACTCCGTTCAGCTTTTTGTAGTATATTGAGTTGATGAGATGGCAAATAAATGTTACTTACGACAGAGCACCAACCATTAATTACAATATCTATTTCCTTAATTAATCTTATACAAGCGTGCATTCATTTTTGTGTGTGACAAAGATCCCATGGTTCAGATCGGCCCTCAAACTCTATGTTTTAACTTATTTTTATATTCTGGTGAAATAAACCACCTATACTTGTGAGTGGCACCAACAGCATCCTTACTGTTATTTTACATCGGTGCCAAAATTTTAATGACTTTAATGTGCATCGCTGTGCAGACAATAAATCGGGAACATAGATAAATAGCTTATTCGCTGTCGACGTCAGTTGAATTCAGCACACCGTTTACCAAAACGGATCCCGCTGCAAACCTAATCATTTTATCCAACATCCCAGTGATTTCTCGTGGAAGTGCAGAGGTATTCTCTGCTTACAATAAAGTGAGTATAACGTCAACATATTCCTACCCATTCCTTAATTGACATGCATTCGGGCGAAGCCGGCGCCGGTATTGCCCTGGTTTAAGATCACCAGTTTTGACACATTGAGGATGTATGCTAGTCCCAAGCATCTCTTAGTTCTCTGTGTAATAATAGCTGATCTGGTAATAACGGAGTAGCATCCATGGGCGGTTAATCATGCTAATGCTCAAGCTCAGTTTAAACAAATTTAATGAATTTAGTTAGCAACAAGGATTCAGCTTTGATGTTCTACTTTTCGAATGAAATACCTATAGTAAAATTTCTGTGGACCAGAGGGAAGATATCATCGTTCAAAATCTCCTACCCTGCGTAACGCATTTGATTTCAGAAATTTTAGAACGGGGCCCCTAAACTGGAATAGAAAAGGGAGACGTAAGTCCTACGTCAAAAATGTACTTGATCAGATTATAAAATTCTTCTACGTAGATTCAGATAAAGGTTTTCAATATTTGAATCGGCATCATCTCTACGTAACGTGGTTTATCAATGCAGTCTAAATGAAAGCTAGAAACAAGAAAACATTAAAGCGGTAACCCTATCAGAAGGACACAACAAAAATATTTCAAGTTATGTTAGTTCAAATTTCAATCGCGGGTGTAGTATAAATTAAAAAAAAATAATTTAAAAGTATCCTCTTGACGTAACAAAAATGTTACAAACTATGATGAGACATGAAACAAACTTAACCAACTCTGTTACAGTTTTGCTACGATGTATCAAAATCATAACAGTTATTGTCACAATTCATCTGCTCACTTTGCACAGATTGAACCATCCATGTATTTAAAAGATATGAATCTGTCGTTATGATTTCCTAGCATCCAAGCATCCATTTCGGTATTCTAATGTTATCCTTCTTCGATCGGGAAGGTCTTATTCATCACGATTTCGACGCACTTGGAAATTCCAACGAACGAAAATGTTCCCGTGTAATACACACCTAATTCGCAATCAAGACTCAAGAGCACGAATGTTGACATTGACTCCGGCACGTCTTACAACAGCAATGGATCCCACCCGGCAATAATAATACCTTCAAAGCGGCAATCTTAACCACTCACACCATCATGCGTGCTCTCGCTTCAAAAAAGCCAACCCATGACTCCTCCCAAGGATCTCCCCGCAGGGACTTCCTCCTCAGCATTCAGTTGAAAGAGTTTATTAGGTTGCAACAACGATTCTAGGTATGTATGTCATACCATCATCATCGCCATCGTCGTCATCGTCTTCGTCTTCGTTGTCTTCGTCTTCTGCTTTGAGTAGATAAATATTTAGCTACGTGAGCTTGAGCTCTCGGTTGCCATCTTGAAGCGAGTAGAGGTGTGATGCTTCACTTTTGGTGCCTTCCGTCTTACTGTTTAATACCAAATAAATACACAAACCGCGAGGTCTTCCCTAGGTGCGCTATATGACAGGCTAAACCAAGCATGAGACTCTTATCGTCGACTCATCATTTTGCCAGTTGAGTGTTCTAGCTTTTGCTGCTCCGGAATGGAAGGTTAATTGTGGAGCTTCTTCCGGAGGGGTAATTGCCATATGGTGGTGAAACTGGGTACAGCAAATGGAACATGCCGAAGGTACATACAGTGCCGTGTTCCCATCCATCGTTGCGCTCGACTTCCCGGCAATCAGTGGGATTATGGTTGTCCTATATTTTCCCGGAACCTTTCGCTCCGTACGCCGGTGTGGCTCGGAACGAGTCTGTGAAAGCGTTCCAACTGTTTCCCACGTCACGTCGGGGATGAAGGCCGGGATTTATCTCGTGTATTTCACAGCTCGTTGCCGTGGGCTGGATGTGTTTGGGTGTTTTTCTGTGCTTAGGACTCTCACCTGGTACAGGAGGAACACGTTTACAGAGGTAGGTAGAAGAATAAAGTAAATCTTATATTTATCTATTATTAGATTTATCTTCGAACGAGCAGGGCCAGCTACACCCGGCGAAGGTTCATGTCGTGGAACAAACATGAGCTCCGGCGTCTACTTCACGCAACGGCCAGAGGAGCGTCCTCACAGTGGTTTAAAGTTGGCCTTAGTCCTGAGAAATATAGTTACGATGGCAGCAAGCCACTTGAAGGAGTACAAGGCTTAGTACTGAACTGAAGTTAAGATTTTAAAAAATGTTTTAAAGCCGGCTCCGGTGATATAAAGGGTGTACCGTTCAAAGTCGGGATTCACAAAATTCATTCTAAAAATTCGATTACTTATTCGATTACCTCAAAATTTTCAGGTAGTAAGAAGCAACAATTAAAGTTAGTCATTTGTTTAATTTATATTGGCTTTCTATCCGAGTGCGCGAGCCTTGGACGTAACCTCAGTCATAAGGTTCTGAACGACCTCAGAGTCAACAGTTTTTTGCATATTAAACCATGCTTTCTTCATTTTTTCTACATTCTTCTAGGTGATCTTCCACAACTCCTCGACGCACTAAAAACCCACCCGTGCCTTAAACCCTCGAACCCTCCCCACCTTTCGGTATTACTCCGGGGAGGGGACTATTGTGCTTGTTAAGCACCCACTATGTCCAACTACTTAGGGCTTCAGTAGTTAGGTAGTCCCTGCGAACTGCCGTTGGTCGTTTCGCCATTTTTGTTGGAGATCGAGGACAATCTGGGAGGCTGCTATGCATCCCGCGTCCCAGATGCCCCAGTCTTGGCACATCCTCTGGAGCAGGTTATCCGGCTTCGTCTATTATGACGGATGTCGCACCGTCGAAGTGAGGACATGCATAGATCACATGTTCCGCGGTATCCTCAACTTCCGCGCACTCAGTGCATGCCCATATTTGTGCAGATATTGTCTAAAGCAGCCATGGCCTGACATAATCTGTGTTAAGTGTAAGCTCACTTCACCGTGTCGCCTACCGACCCACCAGAATAGTTCCGGGATTAGTCGGTGGGTCCACCGACCTTTGGTGGAATTGATCCATTCACTTTGCCACTAAGCCGTGGCTGCGGCTCTAGTGGTCTTTCGAATACCTCTTGTTCCACGTAGCTCGAAACACTCTACATCCTCTTTATGAAGATGTCTATTGGCATTATCTCCGCTAGAACTCATGTAGCTCTTGGTACTCAAGGCGGTGATCCATGCTGGCCTGCCGTACTTAAGTATGAACAGAGCGACACTGGCCAGGAGTTTACGCTTGCTCCCTTGCACCGCCGAGCTATTTGAAATCATGCGGGATAATGCCGATAGAGCCATAGAGGCATTTTTGCAGGCGTAATTGACGTGGCTGATAAAGGACAACTTATCGTCAATCATGACCCTCAAGTACCTCAAAGACCTCTTCGAATCGATTGTGCAGTTACCTGCACTGATCATCGCGTATTGCTCCGTTTTCCCGAACGCGACCGAATTCTCCGTTTGTTAAGAGTTAACCTCTTCGATGGATTCACCACATATCTCTAGGGTGATGTCGTCTGCAAACCCGACGATCTTCACTCCGTACGCCTGCGGTGATCTGAACACGTTTCTGGCCTACTTTAGTATTGTGCACCAGCACGCGATTCTGGAAGTAAGTTGTACAGGTACCCAAGAACCTGTAGGCGTTGGAGCGACTCGGCGATAGCCACCCAATTGGCGCTATTGAACGCATTTCTCACTTCAAGGGTGACCACTGCACAGTAGCGAACGCCTCGCCTGTTGCGCTGGATTGTAACTTCATTCGTCTTGGTGACGGACAGAATGGCATCCACCGTCAACTTCCCTTTAGGGAAGCCAAACTGGTCGCCTATATCCTCCTTGCATTTTGTCAGTCTGTTGAGGATTACCCTCGCGAGCACCTTACCGGCTGTATCCAACAGACATATAGGTCTATATGCCGATGGATCCCCTAGTGGCTTCTCTATATTTGGTAACAACACAAGGGTCTGAAATTTCCAGGCGTGCGGAAAGAAACCTTGCATCACCACCCTGAACATTTCAGGAGCCAGCCGTCTTGAAGGCCAGGTTCGAAATAACATACGGTCCTGGCGGTTTTTTCACCTTTAGTGACTTTGCTATCGCAATGAGTTCGTCGTTCGTGACCGGCTCCCGTTGTGCCGTTGTCAATGCCCCTGAGCCACCAACCCTTCCGTTGCTATAACAACGTTAAGATCTGGGATACTTGAACGCTGGTCATGGGATAAATCTACGGCGGCGGGGGGGCATGGACTGGGTCGTGGTTCAAAAAGAGTCCCCCAACGATCACCTGCGGCAGCTCTGGTGATTCCTCGGTTGGAGCTGCCGTTCCTCTGGTTTTGGCCATTATTATCCGATAGGCGTCACACCACGGACTCGTATTGGCCTTCTGACACAGGTCCGCAAAGCAGGCTTGCTTGCTGGCCTTTATCTCTTTCTTTCGAACCTATCGGCGTCGGACCGCGCTCTTTGCATCCTCCGTCTTGAGCGGAGGTCGGTGATCGACTCCATCCCCCAATACACCAGCGATCTTCCATTCCTCGGGTTGACTTCCCTCGGCATGGTCGCATCGCACGCTCGTGTAAGTGACATAACGAGTCGTTCGCCGCAAGCTTCCTGGGATTCGCCTAAGATTCGTTCCCACTCAAGCGCCTCTTTAAATGGCTCTACATCAAAGTAGGACGTCCTTCATCTGCGGGCGAATGGAGTGGATGCTCCTACTTCCGCACGCTGCCTTGTATTGAGGATGATCCAATGACGAACTGCCAAGTGGTAATTATAAGTATAGTCAGCAGCCCAGGACTGCTGAAAGTTACATCGATTATCGATTCCCCTCCATTTCTGTGGTAGGTACTCTACGTTGGCAAGGTCCACATTCAGCCTAGCCTCCAGAAGAATCTGACCCCTGGGATTGGTAACGCGGCCTCCCCAATCGACTACCTTAGCGTTGAAGTCCCCCGCTATTTCTAACAGGTTTAGCCGGTTATCTCAGTTGTCATACGATCGAGCACATTGGAATACTGTTCGACCGACCATCTTGGCGTTGCGCAGCAGCTGCAGAAGAACACTCCATCACTTTTACAACCGCAAAGCCTTCGTTTGTGGAAGAAACAACCTCCTGAACCGGGTACTTGTCCGTCGTCCATAATTATGCCATATTGGACTTGTCCCTAAACCAGTTGCCGTTGCCGGCCGGGATGCGGTATGGGTCGGATATTATGGTGAAATCCAATGCCGACTCGTGAACTGTCTGGCACAACAGTTGCTGGGTGGCCTAACAATGGTTCAGGTTTAGTTGGGCTAACACCATTACAAATTAGTAACTGGCAACACTGTTGATTAAGATCGTTGTGTTATTTACTTCCCTTGTTTTGAACCCAAATTTCTTTTGCCGCGAGTAACAACAAATCCAAGAGTGTGTGTTTTTCGAATTAGTTTTGTCCTCTCTCTTTGTTGTTTTCATTACCGAGTGGTTTCTGTTCTCACAAAGTGAATATTGTACTGCAATTGTTTCGTATGTGACGCTGTGTTTCTGTGAAAGCTGTATTAATCTCTCGCCATCTGACGTCATCGCCGTTTACATAAAGATCAGCGCCATCTGTTGGCGACTAGCTGCGTGTATTCAGCAAAGCTCTCTTGCGCGTCGTATCCATCTACTGACCAGCTCTTGTAAACATGGATTCAAATTGCTACCAGTGCTCCAAGCCGGTGAAAACCATTGAGTATTTGCAATGTAGCGGATTTTGTAACCAGTCAGTACATATCAAATGCGTTGGTTTGAAAAGACCGACTATGGATTTCATCAACGAGCACAGTAACTTGTTGTGGTTCTGTGAAAATTGCATTAACTAGCTACACGTCATCAAGCAAAATCCTTTGAAGTCACCATCCGATGTTGTGAATGCGATTTCGGCGAATATCAATGCGTCGCTGGCCGAGCTGAAGAATGAACTGAAAGAAACTAAGGTTTTAACAAAATCTATTGCTGATAAAAATCAACGTTTGGAATCGGCTGTGTTGACAGGAATCCAACCATGGCCAAGTCGCAAGCGACCTAGAGATGCTGCTACAAGGGGTACACTGAAATCACGACCAGATGAGGCACTTATTGGAGGCACGAAGTCGGTAGAAAAAGTTGGCATGACTGTCGAGACAGTTGCGAACCACCAGAGAAATTCTGGATATATTTGTCTAGGATTGTTCATCACGTGACGAAGGATGACATATGCGAGTTGCTGAAAACAAACTAAAACCGACATTGACGTGCGAAAGCTGGTGCTTAAAGATGCCGATATGAAACATTTTGCGTACATATCTCTTTCAAAGTTGGAGTTGTTAAAGATCTTAAGGATATTGCGTTGGATCCTTCCATATGGCCGAAAGAAATCTTTTTCCGAGAATTTAAGAACCATCAATCTGAACGGTATTTTTTCTGAACCTGCAAAAGTTCTCCGAACAGACGACGGGACGTTAGTAATGAATGCCTTGGTGACTCCATCGCATTGCTTAATCTCGAAAATCCAAACGCTAAATTCCACCCCACCTGCAGCGATGTTCTCCAAAGCCCCACAGTAGTTCCTTTGCAGCACTGAGCGCCTCCTATAGACATTTTTCAATAACGGAACGCACGACAAGAAGCACGATGGATGCCCCTAAGCCACCCGTCACAGTCGAGCACCGTCGGTTTACTAGCATTGCTGATTGTTCCGGCCAACCTAGTCGTTCCGTTCCTGTGTTCGGTGTTGGTGAGGGGGTCATCCACCCTGCTTGCTCAGGCAAGTACCATATTATTATTAAAAATCCAAATCCTGAATTCCGCCCCGTTTGCAGCGATGTTCTTCAAAGTCAATCCATACCTGATGCCCTCGCGAATTTGCTAGATGAAAAACTGGACAGTAATGATAAAGCTTCGACCAATCGCTACGAGACAGCAAGATCACAGTGTCAGCCGCTCCGGACACCAGGACGCGCCGTAGGAAGCTCTTTGGAAGCCCTCGAGCCCTTCGACCCAGTCCTGCCACATGCTGCCGTCGTTCTACATAGTCGTCCTGGTCCTGTTGTCGAATGCGGTGAGAGGGTCTTCCAGCAACCTCTACCCGGCGAGTATTCCTTTACTTCTACGAATGTCCAGAGTCTGATCGAAACCACTCATTCTAGCCACAACCATCAGCCTCGGCCTGCAGCTGATCAATCGGGCGCTCATCCATCTGCCCCCCGAGGACCAAGACAAGCTGCAGCTGCTATTTCGAGTGTCCTGGTGTACTACCAAAATGTTGGCGGGATCAACAGTTCCCTTGCCGAGTATCAATTGGCCCTTAGTGATGGTTGCTATGACATTTACGCTCTCACCGAGACCTGGCTTAACGGGAATACTACGACGAATCAACTCTTTGACGATTGCTACAACGTTTATCGACAAGATCGGTCTCCTTCTAACAGCAACAAGAGTATCGGTGGCGGTGTTCTGCTAGCTGTTCATTCCAGATTCAAATCCCGTTCGGTCAATCCTCCCAATAGCACATCGGTGGAGCAAATATGGGTTGCATTGGCTACCGACGATGCTTCGCTCTACGTTTGCGTGATTTACTTTCCCCCCGACCGAGTAAATGACGCAATTCTAATCGAGAAGCATCTTGACTCGCTGAACTGGGTCGTTTCGCAGGTTGAATCCAGGGACAAGGTGATGATTCTCGGCGATTTCAACTTAAGCACAATTTCTTGGCAGCAAAATTCTCTTGGGCACTACTTTCCTATCGTTTCGCGATCTACGATTGGCATGACATCACGAGAACTGCTTGATGCGTATAGTACCGCTCAACTTAGGCAGCTGACTGGCGTTCAAAACGAGTATAATCGCATGCTTGACCTGTGCTTTGTTAGTGACGATTTGTGTAAGGATTGCACAGTTATTGAAGCACCAGCACCGCTAGTAAAATCTGTCGGCATCATCCACCATTAATTTTGAAACTTGCGGTAAATCCATTGTGTCGCTTCCGTGATTCCTCTGAAAGTGTTTTCTACGATTTCAGTAAGGCCGATTTCAGCGGAATGAACGATTTCTTGGGACTTGTTGACTGGGACGAGATTCTCGATGTTTCTGACGTCAACCTCGCTGCATCGACAGTGTCTGGTGTACTGCTATATGCCATTGATCAGTTTGTTCCAGTGAGGATGAAACATCAATCACCTAAACCAGCTTGGTCGAATTCCGCTCTCAAGCGCCTCAAAAGAGTGAAGCAGGCCGCTTTGAGACGACACAGCAAATATCGAACGGATTTCACAAAATTGTGTTACGTGGAAGCGAATGCTGAGTACAAGCAATTGAACGATCATCTCTATAACGCTTATCAAGACCGTCTACAAAAAGCCTTAAGTCCAACCCCAAAAGCTTTTGGCGTCACGTCAATGATCAGCGGAAGGAAGTCGGTTTGCCCTCCACGATGACGGATGGTTTGCTCGAAGCCGATTGCATCGCCGATATTGCCGATATTTTCCGTTCCCAATTCAGCAACGTTTTCTCCGAAGAGCTGCTCGACCCGCAGGACATCGCGCTCGCCACTAGTAATGTGCCCCGTCTTCCTGGCTCCGGAATGTATTATGCCATCACCAATGACATGGTTATTGCAGCTGGCAAGGAATTGAAGTCCTCAACGGGATGTGGTCCGGACGGCATTCCATCGCTTGTACTGAAACAGTGCGTGGATTGTCTTGCGTCTCCGTTAGCAAAGATATTCAATCTTTCTTTGTCCACTGGTATATTTCCGAACTGTTGGAAACAGTCATATGTTTTCCAGTGTTTAAGAAAGGTTGCAAGAGAATGGTCTCAAATTACCGGGGCATAGCTGCATTAAGTGCAGTATCCAAGTTGTTTGAGATGATTATTCTTCGGAAGCTAGTGCAGAGCTACGCGCACTATATTTCGCCGGATCAGCATGGATTCATTCCTAAACGTTCGACATCGACTAATTTGACGTGCTTCACCTCTTTCTTGGTCAAGCAACCTGAAAACGGTAATCAAGTGGATGCTATTTACACAGATCTCTCCGCTGCGTTCGATAAAATGAACCACCAGATAGCAATAGCCAAGTTTGATAAGTTAGGCATGAGCAACAACTTGCTTATCTGGCTGCGATCCTACCTAACCGATCGTAGTATGTCCGTCAGAATCGGTGATCACGTTTCGTCACCATTTAAAGTTTTGTCCGGCGTGCCTCAAGGCAGTCACCTTGGGCTGTTTTGTTCCTGCTTTACATGAACGATGTCAATCTCATCCTCAAATGCCTAAAACTCTCATACGCCGATGATTTGAAGCTGTTCTACGCGATAAAGCATCCACTAGACGCCGTTTTTCTGCAAAAACAGCTGGGGGCGTTTGCTGAATGGTGTCGCATCAATCGGATGACATTGAATGTGTCCAAGTGCTCGGTGATTTCATTTGGCCGTAAACGCGAACTCTACCAATTCGGTTATGCTTTGGCAGGATTTGAGCTGCAGCGCGAAACGACGGTTAAGGATTTGGGGATTCTCATCGATTCCAAAGTGACCTTCAAAGACCACGTAGCATACGTCGTGTCTAAGGCATCATCGCAGTTAGGCTTCCTGTTCCGTTTTGCCAAAAAATTTAAGGATATTTATTGCTTGAAATCGCTTTACTGCGCAATCGTTCGCCCTATTCTGAATATTGTTCGGTTGTCTGGTCTCCATATTACCAGAATGAAATCCAGCGTGTTGAGGCAATCCAGCGGAAATTCATTCGATTTGCCCTACGTCATCTCAGGTGGAGAGACCCGTTAAATCTACCCAGCTATAGCAGTCGGTGCCAGCTCATCAACCTTCAACCACTTGATGGAAGGCGTAACGTGGCAAAAGCCTGTTTTATTGGCGATCTCCTGCAAGGGAACATTGATTGTTCTAGACTGCTCAGCATGTTGGACATCAACATACGCCGCCGTAATCTACGCGCACATGCATTCCTGAGCCTTCCCGCGGCAAGAACCAACTATGGGCTCCATGAGCCAATACGCAGCATGAGTCGTCTTTTCAATAGTTGTTACTTTGTATTTGATTTTAATGTACACAGGGATACAAATAAGTGTAGTTTTAGACGTATTTTTTGTTAATTTGATTGATTTTGTAGTTTTGTGATTTTAGTTTTAAGATGCCGGTCATTGGGGCAAATATTTTACCTGTTGACTGTAATAAACAATAATAATAATAATAATAAAATCGGTTCTTTGGAATACTAGAGAGTTTGAGCTGTTTAGTAGAATACCTGTAACTAGAAATGAGAAGAAAAATTAGTATTTTCCATTTAATTCCTACTACCTTTGTTTATCTTGACAGATACGCGTATTTCGTCTACAATGTGCAGACTTCATCAGTGTCTCGTACTAATAACTCGACTGAACTGGACTTGACATTCCCTCGTTTTTTCGGCTGCGACTAGCCTTGCCATTTCCCTGGCCCTTTGTACGGCTAAAAGCTTCGCCTCTACCTCATCTTTATCCCGGCGTGGATCAGGACGGGCATCTGAGCCTACTCCCGCCCGGCTAGCATAGCCGGTCGGTGGAGATGAAACGTACTGAAGTCCTGCCAAGGTTTGGTGGGACGGAGACAGCCTATGCCGCATGAAAGCTCGCAATTTCCCGTAAGTGTCACCCGACAGTACTGAGGGAGACGACATATGTAGGTGCCAACTCGAAGTCGTGGTACCGTAGCGTGATTCCGTTAATCCGCTAGTTTCCGTAATTGGGGTCTTACTGACATTAACCCTATATAGTTCGTTTAGCCGTTAGGCTCCATTATCCGTTAAGGAGGAACTTAACGTTTCCAAGGTGCACCGCGGGGAGCAGAACTACACCGCATCTTTGGTGGCTAAGTGGAAATATGGACCATCCCACCTTCACCTTCGCTACTTTCAAAGCCGCGTTCACGTTGTCTACCGCTACCCTCATTGTTGCCACCTGGGTCCCGAGTGGACTCTTCCGCAGCCGTATGTCTGTAGTGGCAACCTCGTCCTTGCACTATTCCTCTAGGGCGGTGGAAATTTCGTCTACCTCGGTGATCTTATCCAGGTTCTTACACTGGATCGTCACTTTTTCACTCTTACCTAAGGCCTGTTTTGCCAGGTCTCTATAAGCTGGGCCCTTTAGCTCTGTCGTCTTTTTAAGCCCCAGGATCAACTCGCCGGTGCGGGTACGGCGTATACTCCGCACATCGGCGCCTAGGCCTGCCAGTTTAGCGTCCCCGCGCATTGCTTTCAAGATCTTGGACCTCTATTAGTTTTTTCTTCCGGAACTTGTTTCAGTGGCTCTCCCTGCCACGCTTGGGGTCATCGCTCGGCCCCCGCTTTACACTGACATCTGCCTCCGTGCTTATTATAGCAGATGGACCGCTCGGGCCCCCTTCGGCGATTTAGACAACGCTCGTGCTGAACGTCACGTTTAGCGCTGGACTTGGCGCTGGGGCCTCTGTCTTTGCGGACAGCCGGAGCTTGTCGCGAGGATGGACCCCGCTGCCTAGTTCGCGTAGATTTTTGGTCCCATAGGGGCGTTAGCCACTATCTACTTCACCCCGGGACTGCCTGGCCCGGTTGGAGGTCCCTACTCCCATGGTAGATGGAGTGGAGTCTCCCACGGAGATGGAATCTTTCGTCTGCATGTGCTTCGTAGCTATTTCCCTTGCCCTTTTCGTGGCTGCTAGCCATGCCAAATCTTTGGAACTTTGCTCGACTAGGAGCTTGGCTTCCAGCGCTTCCCTCTTCTTGCATGCAGTCTGTACTGTCATGCATAGCCTAAGGAGGCTCAGTTTCAGGTCCTTAGCAACAGTGTTGCGCGATGCCGTAAAGTCGATAATCGCATTCAACTGCTAGGGCACCTCCACTATTTTAAGAAGCGTTTCCCGCATCCTATCCATGGCCTGGATGAGTCTTGGCCCACCCATGACCCCACCTAGCTTGACGGCACCTGCTGCCGATGCCGTTGCACTTCCGCAAGTGTCGGAAATGGCGGATCCTACCTTTTTACGTGGTGGAGTTCTCACTAGACCGTCTTTAACGAATGGATTCGCTTTCTCCTGAGATATTGTAACACTCTAGCATGTCCTTCGCGAAGTGACATGATGCCAAATCTGGTCAGAAGATCGTCGAACCGTTGTGAGACTTCAGGATACGGAGAAACCGCTTTTGGAAACACTTCCAAATACATGGTTCTTGCGGTAACGAAAGGTGTACTCCACCTTCTGCAAGTACAAATCGCTTGCCAAATTAAGAACTTCTGAGCGAACTTCGATGTTTTCTGTGTGCGGAGGTTTTCGAGAATATCACACTTATGCTTGGCAGTCACATTCAGGTTTCCTGGAATCTGGTTGAAGTTCGCCTTAACATATGTCTCGTCATACATTACCATGAAATGTGGTTTTGTTAACTCCTTGTCGTAGAACTTCCGGGCTTTTTGCGACCGTATTCTGATTCCCGTCTAGGTTTGTGAATTTCTGAACCTTCAACGTACGTAGTCCAGCTCGACTTTTGGTATTCTGCACGAAAGTCTTGCTCACTTGCAACTTCTTTGCCACATCTGAAACTGAGGCGTTCGGGTTTCGTTAAAAGGCCCCAACCACGCGTTTGTGATCGCTCCTCGTTGACCTGATGGCTTTTTTCCCCGGATCTTCGCTTCCGATCAACAGTCAGACGTTCTTTGAACCGTTTTATGATAGCAGACACCGTGGACTTTGCGATTCCCAACGGTACATCGTTTAGTGTTAAGCATGACTGCATTCCAGTGGGTCTGGATTCAATCCCAGCCGTGGTCGGTGAGATTTTTTGCGTCGAAAAAAACTCTGGGCTCGATATGGGTAGGTCCATTAATTATGTCACGCAGTAAGGGGGGAGGAGGGGTTTGGGAAAACGTGACGATCCATACAAAAAAATTTGATTGTCCATACAAAAAACGTGACAAGGAGGGGGAGGGGGGGTTAAAAAAAGTCAATTTTTGCGTGACGTAATTAATGGACGTTCCCTATGTAGGATGGATGTGTCTCGTCCTAAGTTCTCAGAAGTAACATCTTCGGGAACTTGGTGTGGGAGATATATTTGACGTCAAAGCTTAAATCCGAAATTTCGAAGAACGATTCGCAACCCGTTCTCTGCCAGTTGTGACCATTCAGTGTCAAGTAGGTTTCGTCATTCATTAGAACCCCAACTTCGCGGCCGTATCCAGGCTTCCGGGTGCCACGTTGTAAATACCGGATCGGCTATATCTGTCGGACACGAAGTGCTTCACGATGTCCAACTTCTTCCCTTCGGGTGGAGCTTGCAGTACAAACAACCTATCGTGCTTAACTGCTTGAATATTTTTGCCACGAGTGCTGATAACCTTTTTGCGGTAAACAATAGGGTTGCTACGATTTGCGACGTACAGGTAGATTCATGTGGCATGCGTCAACAGCTTTCTGGGTCACCCAAAATAGTTGATCAAGGATCGCATTTACTTGCATATACACCCAAATCAATTTGAAAAAAAAAAAAATGAACAACTTTTACACTCTGCTGACCCACTGTTCATCGTCTTGGAGGCAAGGTGCAAGGATGGGCCGGGGATTAGACCTTTTTTCCCAGACACAGCACAGACACACGAGTTGAACGCGTTCCAATGATGAATGGTGATTGTGCTGACGGAGGGTTTTGCGATTCGCTCGGGTTCTTCCTGGCCTATGTGTGTAAGGTACTGTCGGTTTCATTTCGGGGATTCCGAGTGCTTGAGAGTACGGTTTGAAAAATAAATATCTTAGCATATGTGCGTGATTGATGAGACCGGGCCCGGGGGTTGGGGGAGAGATGGTGGGTGAGCGCGGGGTGAAGCAGTGAGAAGAACATGTTGTGGCGTTTTAACGAGTTTCAGCTTCGTCTTTGGGGATGATTTCTTCCAGCGAAGTACAATTTACATGACATGGTTTATTGCATGCTTTTGTTTGGCCATTTTCTCAGAAGAAACACTAATAAAGTTTAATGCTTGGTGTTTGATTGGTGCTTTACATGTCTTTCAAATGGGAAACAATGGTGTTGAAATTGACTTTTACCGTTTCAAAGTGCCTCTGAGGATTCTCCAAATGACGATTGAATTTAGTGTTGGAAATTTCCCGTAAGTGCTTAATTTTGTTAGATGAACCTGGTAGTTAACAAGTTGGTCTAGCTGATCATCTTTTATAGAGATCTCAATAAAAGTGACAATAATGAATAGGACCCTAGTTCTTGAGAAAATACATGTCCTATTTACCACATCAACCCTGCTTTAATGAAGTTTCTATTCCATTTTTAAAGTTCCTAGAACATTCAATACGTTTCAAGAGAAGAACTTTGGAGAGCTTTTGAGAAATTTCAAGGATTTTCAAAAAATTCTTTGAACTCTTTTTTGTAGTTTTTAGAAAATTTTGGAAATATCTTTAAGTCTTTCAAAGCATTTTTTATTAGAATACTTAGCACGAAATTTCTAGCATGCAGTTTATTCCATGGAATGTCTTCACAATATTTGTGGCTCATGGATTGGTTCAAAAATTTCCATGATATTACTAAAATGTCTCATAAGTTCTAAGTTCCCACTTTTTATTGGACCTTTCAAGAAGCTCCGAGAACATTTTAAAAGATTACAGAACATTTCAGAAATTGTGATGAGTTGAAATTAATTTCAGTACACAAAGGTTTTTTTTTTACACGGGGGATATGTTCCAGTTCTACTATGCAACCGTGTAAAAAAAGAACTTAATATAGTATATAAATTTCACATGCATACATTTTTTAAATAGCGTCGATTTTGTTTGCCCAAATCGTAAAATGTGATTTGAATTATGTCGAGAAGAGTTTCCGTTCTGGAGTTACCGCCGGAAACAAACCGTGTAAAAAGGACCTTAGTGTATTCTTCAGAGGATACCTTAATTCGCCAAGAGCTTCTACATGAACGTCCAATAAATTTCGTAACTTTTGAAAAGCTCTTTGAAGTTTTCCGATCTTGCAAATTCTTACAACCCCCACGACGTTTTTATTTCGTTTTTAAAGTTTCTTGAACTTTCATGATGTTTCATAAGCCTCCTAGAGGTTCGGAAAACTTCCAAGAAAAAAAATTCCGAGAACTTCCAAGAATTCCAAGAAATTCTGGGAACTTTCGAGAACTCCATGAAATTTTACAAAAAGTTTTAAGAATTTACTTGTTTGAAAGTCTCCTGTTTGGGATGTTCTAACAAGGAATGAAGAAAAAACTAAGAATTTTCCCAAAGTGCGTTTATTGGAAATTTTCGGGTTTTTTTTGGAGTTATTTAGACTTCTAAGAAATACTTTAAAATTTTTACTCTTACATATATTCTTAGAATTTTCGAGCTGTTTTGAAAACTGACCTGACATTTTTTACAATATTTCTGGAAAAAGTGTTGGACCCGAGATATCCAAGGAAATATAAAAAGTTCTAAGAAGTCCTCAGTTCTTTTTTTTAAACGAAACTTCACACAAGTTTTGGAAACATATAAGTGAATTCCAGTACACTATAGAAAACTTGATAAGTTGTTAATAAAAAAATTATTAAGCTTCAGAGAGTATCAAAATTATCAAAGATCTTTGGAGTGTTTGAAACATCCAGAGGGTAAAATATCCTTGAAAATGAAAAAAAATCATTCTTCCGTTTTGTTGGAACTAACAAAAAGTTTTGAGAATTTTCAAGTAAATTCCAGAGTATTTTGAAAGTTGCGATAAGCTGCAATTCCAATAAGCTTTAAAGAGTACCTGAATTACACAAGAGCTTCGTCGGAAAACTTACATGGTTTTCTAATTCATTTAATATCTCTTCGAAAAGTTTTTTTTAATTTCCGTAAATTGCTTATTTTTTTCATCTTCCAAAAAACTTCTACGTTTTTCAAAGTGTTTTCAATTTCCAAGAAGTTAGAAGAACTTTTAAAAATTTATGAAAACTTTAAAAACGTGCAGAGAAATATCAAAAATATGTTCTCAATACTACCAAAAAGAAGTTTATTCAACTTTCAAGATGTTTCTAAAAATGTCTTAGAAGTCTAATTATCTACCAAAAGTGTAGCAGAGCTTGAAAATGATTGAAACTGGTTGAAAGCACTTCCAAGTACTCCTAAAAGTTCTCACATCCGAAGTGTTTTGTTTCCTATGCAAAATTCACTTTTCAGTGTATTCCGAGAACTCGTAAAATGATGTTCCTAAAACTTCCAAAAAGATGGGCCTGAAACTTCCGAGAAATTTCTAGGGTGTACAAGAAAATCAAATAATCTCCTTAAACTTTAATGAATTTTTCAGAAGTGAATATGGAAATTCTCGAAACATTTCGTTATTGAAACTTTTTGAAAGCACTTCCAAGTATCCTTAGAAGTTTTTATGTGTATGGATTTTAACCCCCCCCCCCTTCCCCCCTCAAGAAGTTTTTTTCCTCTTCAGCCAACACTCCTCACTCCTCAACAGCCAACACAGTTCCAAAATATTCATGAACTATCAATACTTTCTAAGCAGTTTTCAGCTCTCTTGTTTTTAGAACTTTCATTCAGTGTCGAGAACTATCAAGAAGATTCCAGAAAACTATTAAAATTTCTATGCGCTGAAAGTTATTCCACTAAGTTTCGTAAAAGAACTTACTTGGTTTTTTTTCGAAAATATAATCACTCTTCGAAAAGTATTTTGAAGTTTCTAAAAATTTGCAAGCCCTTTATCTTCCGAAAAGTCTCCGATTCGTTTTTTAAAGTTCCGTGAATTTTCGTAGAGGTAGAAAAAATTCCGAAAATTTCAGAGATATTTCAAGAATTTCCGAGAAATTCCAAGAAACTTCGAGATCATCAAAATAGAAGTTTCAGGACCCTCCATGTAGAAGCTCCTGAAACTTTCAAGGAGTTTCGAGGATTTCCAAGAAATTCTAAGAATTTTCCAAAAGTCGCCTAAGAAGTTATTTAATATTTTAGGAACTTATTTTGAGTTATTGAATGTTTTTTTTTAAGTGCTCGCAAGTGTTCCAGGAAGTTCTTATCTCTGGATAGATTTGCTTTCCAAGTAATTTCAACCTTCCAGGATATTCTCCGAGTTGCTGGTTTAAAAACTGTCATGAAATTTCTTTGCAATATATTTTACCTAAGTGTTACCAAATGTTCATGAAATCTCAATTATTTCTTAGAAGATCTCAGGGCTTATCATTAAATTAAACTCTCAGCATGTTGCGCAAAAATTTAAAATAAATCCAGAACATTTTAAAAATACAGTATCGATTAGTTGCTAGAAGTTTCAGTAAACTTCAGTTGATACCATAATTACTCATGAGCTTCATAGAAGAACCTACATGGTTTTTACGAATTTTCATTACTTTTCAAAAAGCTCCTTGAAGTTTGCACAACTTGCTAGTTCTCACAGTTTCCAAGAAGTTCATACTTAAATTTTGAGGTTTCTTGAATTTTCATGAACTATCAAGAATTTCAGAGAAGTTCCGAGAACGTCTTAGATAATTTTTCGAGAACTTCCAAGAAGAAGATTTTCAAACTTCCAGAAAAATACAAGAATTTCCTAAAAGACCTGAGATTTTTCAAAACATTCTAGAATTTCTCCAGAAGGTCTCACGTTTTGAGAGTCTCTAGTTTTGGAGCAATAAGAGTGAAATATCGGTGAAATTATAAAAAGGAATCTAAGAAGTTTTGGGTTCTCTCGTTTTATTGGTATTCTCAACAAGGTTTATTGATTATCAAGAAGATTCCAGAGACGATAAACTCCGGTAAGTTGCTCAACAAATTTAGTAAGTCTCGAAGAGTACCAAAATTACTCTTAAGCTTAGTAGGAGGACTAACGTGGTGTTTCAAACGATTTCATAACTATCCCTTAGGCTTTTTTAAATCTTCAGAAATGCAAACTTTTACAACTTTGGTCTTAAAGTTCCTTGAATATCCAAGAAGTTACAAAAACTTCCAAGAAAATACAAGCAGTTCCTGGAAATTCTTAGAGCTTCCAAGCAGCTCAGAGGTTTTAAAAAAAGCTCGAAGAACTTTTAAGCAGTTTAGAAAACTTTAAAAAACGCTGAGAACTTCCAAGAAGAAGTGCCTGAAAATTTCATTTTCAAGTATTTCTAAGAAGTCTTAGAATTAAAAAACAAAACCTGTAATAATTTTGTACGTGGTCTTGGAAGTTGTCAGAATTTCTTATAAAATATTGAATTTTCTTCGAAACTTTTTCGAGTATTCAAGGAGGCTCTTACATCCAAGCTATTTCAGCTTTCAAATAAATGCACCTTCCTTGAGCTTCCCAGCTGTTGAAAATTGAGACGAAATTCCTGAAACTTCGAAGTAAAAGTCCCTTAATCTTACCAGGAGTTTCTAGGATTTATAAGAAATTCGAAGAATTTCTGAAAAATTTAATGAACTTGAAACTTTTTGAAAACTTTTTTTCAAGTATCCCTAGAAGTATTTACATTCAAGAAGTTTTTAACTTCCAGAGTTTTCAAGCAGTTTTGAAAACCCTAATGAATTTGCTAAACAATATTTCTAGTACAAGGGTAGGTTCCAAAATATCCAATTATGAAAATTTGTAAGATGTTCCCAGCTCTCTGTTTTTGGGAACTTACAACTAGTTTCGAGACCATTCAAGAAGACTCCAGAACGTTTTTGAAATTTTAATAAGCTGCAAGAATTAAAACTACCCAAGAGCTTCTTAATCGAACCTACATGGTTTTCCAAGTAATTTTTAAGACCTTTCGCTCTTTGAAGTTCTCACAACTTGCAAATATTCTTAACTTTCAAGAAGAAGTTCCTTAACTTCCAAGAAGACTTAAGGAGTTCCAAGCTTGAGAGGTTTGAAACCATTTGGAAGTATTTCAAGAAGTTTTTCATCCAATGAGTTTTACCTTCCAAGCAGTTTCTGCCTTCCCAGAGTTTTCCAGTTGAGCGGTTCTACGCCAAATGATAAAACTGTAGTATTTTAGATTTTGCCGAAACTTTGCAAACGTGTTAATAGCAGTATGAGTGTTTTGGCAAAAAGAACGATTGTTTGGATACGAGAGTTACTTTTTAGAAGGGCTTGTGTGTTTTTAATACAACAGGTTTTAGAAAAGCAGTAACTTGGAAATCGTTCGTTTAACAGAAAAGGTGTCTGAGAAGAAATGCCAGGGATTCAAAATGTTCATGGAAAAAATATACACTGAAAAAAAATTGAGCTACGAGAGGACCCTTCCGTGAACTTTAAAAAAGTTAGGAGAAATTCCAAAAATTTTCGAAATCTTCCAAGAAACTTCGAGATCATCACAGGAAAAGTTCCAGGACTTTCCATGAAGAAGTTCCTGAAACTTTCAAGAATTTTTGGAGGATTTCCAAGAAATTCTTAGAAATTTTCATAAATCTGAGAGGTTCTTGGAAATTCTAGGAACTTATTTTGAGCTATTGAAAGGTTTTTGAAGTACGGACAAGTGATCCAGGAGGTTCTTACATCTTAATTGTTTTGATTTCCAAGTTATTGCCACCTTACTGTATATTTCCAGAGTGCTCAAACTGGTTTTAAAACTCTCATGAAATTTCTTTGAATATATCTGACCTAAGGGGTACAAAACATCCATGGAATCTCAAAAATTTCTACAAAGATCTCAGGTCTCACTATTTATTCGTGCTTCCAAAATTTTCTGCGAACATTTGAAATAATTTCAGAACATTCTACAAATACAATACCGATGAGATGACAGTAGTTTCAATAAACTTCAGTGGATACCAACCATGTAGAGGAACCTACATGATTTACCAAGCATTTTAAAAGCTTTTCATAAAGCTCTTCGAAGTTTCCATAACTTGCAAATTCTCACTACTTTCAAAAATGTCTTATTAGTTTTTGAGGTTTCTTGAATTTTCACGAATGTTCACGAATTTCAAAAAAGTTCCGAGAATTCCTTAGAAATTTTGTTCAAGAACTTCCTAAAAGAAGTTTCTGAAACTTCCCTAACATTTTGAGGATATATAAATAGGCATAAGATTTTTCAAGATATTTTAAAAAATTACAAAAGTTCTGGGAATCTCTAGCGTGGGAGAAATAATTATAAAACTTCGATGAAATAACATAAAAAAACAAAGAGGTTTTGATTTCTTTTATTTTTAATTAGAATTAGCAACAAGCTTTGAGAGCATTCAAGAAAATTCCAGAGAAGAAAATTTTTGGTAAGCTGCAAACCTATTTTAATAAGCCTCGAAGAGTACCAAAATTACCCTAGAACGTCGTGGGAGAACTTACATAGTTTTCCAAGCAATAAACTACTTTCCTAAATAAATTTTATATTTTCTGAAATGGCAAACTTTCACAACTATGTTCCTAAAGTTCATCGAATTTCCAAAAAGCTTAAAATGCTGCCATAAAATTACAAGAACTTCCAAGATTTTTGAGAATTTCCAGGCAGTTCAGGAAACTTAAAAAAAGCTCCGAGCAGTTGCAAGCAGTTCAGAAAACTAAAAAAAAAAACTCCGAGAAGTTCCTAGAAAAAGTTCCTGAATCTTTCAAGAATTTATGAGAATTTCTTAGAAGGCCTAGAATTTTAAAGATACTGTTATAGTTTTATAGGTGGTCTTAAAAATTGTCAGAAGCTCTTTTAAAATATTGAAACTTTTTGGAAGCCTTCCCGAGTATTCAAGGAAGCTCTTACATCCAAGGTGTTTTGCCTTCCAAGTTCCGAATTTACCTTCCCAAAATTTCTCAGCTATTATTAAAATTGAGATGAAATTTTTAGGATTTATAAGAAATTTTTAGAATTTTCGAGAAATTCTTTGAACTTTTTAGAAGTGAAAATGGACATACTTGTAAAACTCTCGTGATGAAAATTTTTTGAAATCACTTTCATGTATCCTTAGAAGTCTTTACATTCAAGCAGTTTCTATTTTTCAGAGTCTTTGAACTGTTTTGAAAACACGCATGAAACTGCTAAACAATATTTTTAAATCAAGGGAAGGTCCCAAAATATTCAATTATTAAAATTTCTAAGAAGTTCTCTGCCCTCTTTTTTTTTGAACTTCTTACATTTTTCAACAATATTCAAGAACATTCTTGGAATTTTGATAAGCTGAAAGAAGTTTTAACAATCATCAGAGGGAACTAAAATTGGATACAAAAATTACCCAATAGCTTCTTAGAAGAACCTTCATGATTTTCCATGAAATGTTTATAACTTTTCGAAAAGCTCCTTGAAGTTTTCACAACTTGCTAATTTTTGCAACTTTCAAGAAAAAGTTCCTCAAACTTCCAAGAAGATCTAAGGATTTCTAAGTTTGGAAGGTTTCTGGAAATTATCGGATCTACTTTGAAGTTTTTGAAACTTTTTGGAAGTATTTCCAAGTACATCAAGAAGTGTTCACATCCAAGGAGTTTAGCCTTCCTAGCAGTTTCTACCTACAAGAATAATCCAAGAGTTTCTCAGTCGTTTTGAGAACTCTCTTACAATTTTTCAACAACATTCTGGACTACCTTTAAAATATTCATGTAATTTAAAAAGTTTTAAAGAAGTGCCCCGCTCAATCTCTTTTTATTGTTACGTCCAACAGGCTGCGAGAACTTTCAAGAAAACTCCAGGTCCTTCTTAAAATCTCGATAAGTTGGAAGAAATTTCAATTGGAGGCTATTCATGTACCACGTGGACTGGATTTGACCGATTTATTACCCCCTCCCCCTGCGTGGACAATCACTGGTATACATTTTTAATAGAACGTATGGATCGTGGACACTTTCCAACCCCCCTCCCTTCCCCTAAACTGTCCACGAGGTATATTGATGGGCTCTACTCTAAGAAGCTACAGTGAGTACCAACATTACAAAAGAGCTTCAAAGACGAACTTTCATGGTTTTTCAAGAAATTTCGAAAAGAGTTTTGAAGTTTCAAGAACTTGCAAATTCTCACAATTTCCAAGTCTTTCCGAGAACTTTTAAGAATTGCCGAGAATTTCCAAGAAGCTATGATGAACTTTTTAAACAAGAAGATATTTACTAGGAAGTTCCGAGAAGTTGAAAAACATCCGAGGAGTTCCGAATACTTACATTTGACTTTGATTGCTTGGAGGTTCAAGAATTTTTCATTTTGAAGCTCTTTTTCCAGAATATCTTACGTTTTCTCTGAATGTCTGGGTCTTTTTTTTTTAATCTTACAATGTTTTGAAGGCTTTAGCTCTCACATGATTTCCAAAATTTTCAATTTCCTGAAAGTCCTGAGAAGCTCTCAGTTCTTCGACATCCGAAAAAAGCTCCGTGAAGAATTTTAAGAACGTTTCTTGATGAGGACGGATCGATGAGTTCATTTACTCGCTGTCAAATGGTGAATTGATAAAACTGAATCCAAAAATCTGGAGAGTATAACTAATAAGTGAGTACGGCAGGTTTGACCTGCTTACTAGAGATCCTGAAAAACAATTATGACTGCTGCTGTTGAAATACGTATGAAAAGGTGAAGGCTGTGTTCTAAAGAAACAGAAATACTCGAAGCTCATGCATGAGTTTCACCTGGTCACATTCTGAAATTCATTACTTCGTCTTTTGACGTTGATAATTGTCAATATTGTTGTTGTTTTTGTTACAGCAGAAGCTGGAAAACTAACCAACTAATAATGTAGGTTGAGAGGTTTTGACGAGTTTTCAGCTGGCATTTTGAGACATGAGTTAACCCACGCTTGAAGTCAACCCGAGCAAAATAGAAGAAGGCAGCAATAAATCAAAATGTTGTAATTTATGAAGAATGGAGTCTTCGTGGAAAGAATCTGAAAATTGGAATATGTGCTGAAAAATGCACCAAACAAAATAAGAGGGAAGAACATTGAAGAAGATGAAAAATAACACCAAACAAAATAGATGAAAAGAATACTGAAAAAGGTGAATATAGCATTTAAAGCAAGAGGATAAACGGATTATTGAGTAATTTAAAAATTTAAAATTTATAGGATAGTTGAATATAAGATACCTCACAATAAAGGGAATGGAGGAAAAAAAATACTGAAAAACTTGACTACACATTGAAGAAATAAATAGAAGCTATGACGATTAGGAAGATAGTGAGTGAAAAACAAATTATGAAAATTTAACAACAGTGAGCAAAACATTCAAGTGGCAGTAGCGGCGTGATTAAAACAAAAATGAAAATACGAAGCGGAGAAAATTTGAAAGAAAAAGAAGAAACCAAGGGCTTGAAATGACGTAGAAGAAAAAAAGTTACAGCAGTAGTGCAAAAGATTGAAAGAAAAAGAAACGATGATGGATAATTGAGACTGATTAAGAGAAGGTTTCGGCTTGAAGAATGAAGTCTTGGTCGGAAGAACCTAAAAATAATGCGGAAATTAGAAGTTGTGCTGAAAAATACACCAAACAAAATAAAAGAAAAGAATATTGAAGAAGATGAAAAATAACACCAAACAAAATAGAAGAAAATAATACTGAAGAAGTAGTTAATAGCAAGTAGAGCATGAAATTAAACGGAGAATCAGGTAATTGAAAATATAAAAGCTAAAGGATAACTGACGAATTTCACGCCAACTCGTCTTTGTGATTGGCAGCACCCTCTTAGAATCCAATGAAACCTTGTGGGTGGGTAGACTTAATCTTTTCAAGTAACTTTGTATACTTGGTTTTTTCAAATTTTGTCTTGACTACCATTTGAAGAGGGCTTCAGTTTTTTTTTTATTGATTTTTTTAAATCAACATCACAAAAAAGTGATATATGGGTGACTTTTAGAAAATTGTCTTAACTTTTATGAAAAAAATTGTAAAAATTGCAAAATCGACTCCTACACGCTAAAAAAATATTTTAAAATTTAAAGTCAATTCGCAAAAAATGGCTATCTTAGAATTGGACGAAATTTATTTTAAAAAAAGTCAATATAATTGTTTTAAAGTTCGCCATACATTGCAAGATGGGCACTTTGAAGAAAAAAAGTTTTCCTAACAACAATTCTTTCAGTTCTCATCTTGCAATGTATGGCGAACTTTAAGACAATTATATTGCCTATTTTTAAAAAAAAATTCGTCCAATTCTATGATAGCCATATTTTGCAAATTGACTTTAAATTTTAAAATATTGTTTTTTAAGCGTGTAAGAATTGATTTTTCAACTCCTAAATTTATTTTCATAAATGTTGGGAGAATGTTCTAAAAGTCATACATACCTCACTTTTTTGTAAGTCTTGTCCTTTTTGAGTTATGTTGATTTATTAAAAATCAATCAAAAATCTGAAGGCCTCTTCAAATGGTAGTCTAGATAAATTAAAAAAAAAACAAGGACTGCAAAGTTGCTAAAAAGACATAGTCTATACACCCCAGGGATGTCATATTCACAGACATGTCTGTAAATTTACTGACTTTTCATTTTTATTGCAGACTTTTTTAACGATGCAGACATTTAGCAGACATTTTATTTATGTTGCAGACTTTTAGAGACATTTGAAATATTTTTTAAATTTTCAAATAAAGGTATTTTATGAAGTTCGGATTTAAAACGTACGCAGTACGCAGTATAGTATTAAAACGCAGTATTCTAGAAGCTTAGTTGAAATGTTTTAAAATATCGTAAGTATCATTTAGAGTAGAAATCCTCGAAAGAACGCAAGCGGTGGGCCACTTGGAGACACAATGGACCCGGAGATAAGTATTGTATAGGCCCTCTCCCAGGGTAACATGGAGTCCCTACTTATGGTAGTGTTCAATCCCACGCGTGTTCATACCCATGCGAAAAATTACTGTCAAAGCGTTGGTAATATTGGTCCTTTGCTATCAAGTCACAACGAAAATCAAGGTTCACAACAACACAAATCATATTTGAGAAACTTAGAGACTTCCTCAAAAAAAAAATTCCCTATGGTCAGGTAGAAACTTCTCAGAAGTATTGGGAGCAAGCAGTTCATGCAAGAAGAACCTTCAAAAATTCATTACCGAAGTTCAAGATCATACTTACCAGAATTTCAAGACAGAACTTCCCTAAGAATCAGGAGAGGACTTATCAGAGCTTCAGGAAGAAGTGGAGGGGAGAGGACTTCTTTGGAGTTTGGAATTTTTGGAGTTCTTCCCAGAAATTCAAGATTGAACATCCCAGGAGTTCAGAAAAAAACTAACCCAAATTTCAGACGGGAGCTTACCAAGAAGGGCACTACCTATAATTTCTCAAAAACCTGGAAAACAAATCCTCAGGACGGTGCGTCATAGAAGTTGAGGAAAGAATTACTCTTAAGTTCAGGAAATAACTTCCCAGAAGTTTCGGAAGAAACTTCTCGAAATGTTAGTTGGAACTTCCTAGAAGTGCTTGACAGCTTTTCCAAAGCTCAGAAGAGAGCTTCAGAATAAGGAGGAAGAAAACTAACTTGAGGTTCTTTAGGCACTTCCTTCTAAGTTGAGCACGAATTTCCCAATAGTTCCCGATCAAACTTCATCAAAGTTCTGGATAAAATTTCGCAAAAGTTCAGAATAGGACTTCTCAGAAGTCCAGGTAGAAACTTCAAGAACAAATTTAAGGAAATTTTCCTCGAAGTGCCGGATGGGACCAATCAGAAGTTTGGAAAGAATAAGGTCAGGAATAAACTTCCCTGAATTTTAGGAAGAAACCTACCAGAGAGGGCACTACCTGTAGGGTCAAGAAGGTATTTTTCAAAAAAATCAGTAAAGTAAACTCCTCAGAAGTTCACAAGAGGACTTCTCAGAAGTTGCGAAGAGATCAAAAGTTCAGTTGGAACTACCCAGAAGTGCTAGGGAGCTTCCCTAAAGTTCCGAATCAAACATTCCAGCATTTTAGAATGAGAACTGCTCGAAGTTCACAAAATCTCAGAAGTTATGGTACATTCTTTTGATAAAATCAGGAAGAATCTTTCCAGAAGTATAGGGGGATCTTTCTCGTAGTTCAAGCAGGAATTTCTCAAAACTTCAGGAACAAACTTCCCCGAAGTTCGGGACTCTGAAGTTCAGAAGAGATTATTTCGGCAGTTCAGTAAAGAACTTTTCAGAAGGTCAAGAAGAAACTTCTAGCAACATAAGAAGATTTTCCAAGAAATTCTGAAGAGTATCTTCTCAAAGTTTTGCAGAAACTTTCCTCGTAGATGGGATTTATCAAAAGTTTAGAAAGTAACTTTGTTCAGGAAAAAAAATTACCAAATGTTTCTGGAAGGTAAGGTTGGGTTCTTAAATGTGAATTTCGAAGAAAATAAGGAGCGACTGCCAAGAAGTTCATGAGGAATTTTTCCTAAATTTCAGGAGGAAACTTCCCAGAATAAAGCAAAGAGCCTTGCAGAAGATCTGGAGAGAGTTTTCCTGAAATTTAAGAGATAATCACTGACTAACCAACAAGCAGTCTACACAAAAATCATTCATATGACCATAATGATATTGATGATCATGAGTGATGATGACACCATATTAAAATATGGTTCACACCATCAATGGTTATTGTTGAATAATAAAAAAGTCTGTGGAATTTATCAAATAAAAACTAAATTTTGATCTAAAAAGACAAAACTGGAAAGAGGGTACAAAACAGGGGGAAAAAGACTATGGAAAATTGTGTCATTTATGCGAATGCTTCAAGCTTCAGTTCACCTCCTAGAAATAGATGCAGACATGTTAACATAATCACACAAATAGTGTTAATGACATAACTCGCTCTCTTATTGCGTCTTTTCTTTGAAAAAAAAGTCTAATTTAATAAAAAAAAAAAATTACAGACATTCTCAGACATTTCAAATTTTTATCACAGACATTTGAAAAAATATCTGGCATCCCTGATACACCCACAAAATTTCATTGGATTCTGAGAGGGTTCTGCCAAACACTGGATGAGTTGGCGTGAAATTCGTCAACTATAAAATCTAAAATTCATATGATTACTGGTACCAATGAATGGAATGTCGAAAACAAAAATGAAAATTCGACTATAGATTGAAGAAATAAATAGAAGCAATGAACATTAGTAAGATTAGAAAAAAATAATGTGAGTGAATAAAAAAATATGAAAATTTAGTAAAAAGTGAGCAAAAATTCAAGTGGCAGTAGCGGAGTGATTGAAACAAAAAAGAAAATGCGAAGCGGATTAAATTGAAAAGAAGAAGAAGAAGAACATGACGCAGAAGAAAAAAAAGTGGCATCACCCTCGCAAAAGACTGGAAGAAAAAAAAGCGATGATGAAGAATTGAAACTGATGAAGAAAAGTGTTTGAAACTAGACGAAAAAAGTGATAAAGTTGAAGGAAAGCAAACAAATAAAAACACAGTAGCAGAAGGGAACAATCTTTCCGGAATCCACTTAATCATCTACATTTTTTGAAGAAAATATTGAACATTAGAGTTGCCATTTGGGTTTTTATTATTCAGTGAGAATTTTCCAGATAATTTTTTTTGAAGAATTTTTCATTAGTTCGTTTATTTGGATGGAAAAAAGTTCGTGCTAAATACCTTTGAAAGTTGGCCCAACCAAACGACATTTACCTAGCCAAAAAACGTCCAAGTGACCCATTCTCCGCAATGTTGTTGGAAAAGTGGCTCGCTAACTTCTCAGTTTGAATTCCTGTACTTCACTCCGTTCCACGTCCACAAACTAGCATCCATCGAAATGGCAGCTTTGGACCGCATTATTCCTAAATGTAAACATTGCGAGTCTACCGTTCGATTTCGGTCACCCAAATCGTGCCTTTCCAATATCGCTCGCTGATAGCTCGTTTGTTGGTCGTGTGTCACAACCGCACCAATTTGCACGTTCCGCTCCTGATGGCCGATGGCAGAAAGAATATCGAAACCGAACGAAAGCATTAACAGTAGTTCGCCACTCTGCCGTCGAAAGTAAACATCATTTCGAGCCGTGCCAGCAGTGAAGCCATCTGCGCCAGACCACCGCCACCAAACCCGGCCTCACGTCTCTCACGTCCATGGGCCCCATGCCAAGTTTGGATGGGCCGGGAAAGATTTGGAAAAGCTTTCCCGGATAATGTAATATTGATTATGTTTCCGTATGGCGACAGGAAAGTGCCGAACTGCACTGGATGAGGCCTCTTGCTGCTGGTTTCGTGACGGCACATAACGAGCGAGCTATGATGGCATTTCGGAAATAGAACGATAAAGCTAAAATCGGGAAGGGGATGCTCCGGGGGTAGGCTTTCCATGTAATCGAAACAGTTCGGCTTTGTTTGAGCTGTTTATCCCGGCCAGTCCGAATTGGAAATGCATGTAGGTCCTTGATGAGAGATAACAAATCTCGATGGCAGTTGCTCGAGTTGCGGAGGATAGTTGGCCGAATGGCGAGGAAAAGCCTGTGAAAATTAACAAGCCTCTTCCGGGCGGGAAGCGTATCCCGAAATTGGCTCTTCACATCCACCGAAATCTCCGCTGAGATAAAGCAAACAAACTGTAAAAGCACTTCCGACAGCGAAATAAATCCCCGAAGAAGATTCTGGAAGCGGTTGTTTCCGTTTGCTTCGCTGAATGTAATTCCTTCTGCGCTTCACTAGCTACCGCAGCGAGCTCGGCTAGAACCTGTAATCTCCGCTTCCGTGACAAGGATAAATAACGACAACTCGTCAGTCAGCCAGTCAGTCACCTACCCGTTCACTATAGGTAGTGTGCAATCTATGCAATTGCTTGATTTATTTAGTTTCCCAAATGCTATCCGCCTCGCCATTACCATGGAATTGCACCGGCGCTGCTGTCGGTGCCGGTTGGAAAAGTTTTCGTTGACTGAAAGAGAGAGAGAGTGGGGGACTTTGCCATCCTTCTTATCCTCTCGGCTGCGATGCGATGGATGGAACGACGTTGACGGCGATTGTTCAGATCAAACGGTGCAGCCAACGGTACACACTCCCCGATCGTTAGCAGCAACGGTAACCAAGAATTGCAGACTAATGGCTGCTGGCACTTTGGTAATTGAGAAAGTT
This sequence comes from Aedes japonicus, assembly GCA_034211315.2. NCBI lineage: Eukaryota > Metazoa > Arthropoda > Insecta > Diptera > Culicidae > Aedes > Aedes japonicus. The sequence continues at coordinate 44,861 of JASCZW010008998.1, forward strand.
TTCCCTCTTGCTGCAGTGCAGATTCGAAAAACTGCAACGTTGGTCTCTCTTGTGTTGCGATTTTCAAGTACAGGGGAGCTCCAGAAAACTGGAACCAAGGACGTCGACGTCTGTAAAATTAATTACATTTCACATTTAGACACCGAACGATTCACAGAAGTGCTCTTGAAGTGGGCGATCAATTCCGTCTAATTTATGACGCTGGATAGAAATTTGCGTTACATGCAATAGTGGTGCCATCTGGGTGCTGGATTGTCAAGTGCGAGTTGCTTCAATTAATCACGAAAAGGGCGTTCTGGTGCATCTTCATTAAAATGATGTTGATCTTAAGTTGACGGCGTCATTTTCAGTTCTTTAGTTGTTGTTTTTTGAGTTTTATTTTCACTATAATCAGGACAATTATTGACTATTGTTCTCGTTGACTGTTGATTCATCTACATTGTCTTGGTAGTTTATAAGATTATGTGTGTATCTCTATATTCAATCTTACATCAAACACATCAATGCTTGAACTGGCCGTTGCAAGTAACTCTAATCCGGGAGCTAGAAAGCGATAGCTCTACTGCAGATCTCACAACCCATTACTGAACCTCTGAAGTGTCACGTCATTCCAAGAATACTTTCAGATACAATAAGCCCCGCAACATTCGGATAATTTCACTGCAACATACTTTCAGATTTCGATATGATAAATTTACAAACCAGGCACGTATACAGTAATATACATTAATTAATATCATATATTTATAATCAGATTGATCTCACCAAAGGGCGCCTCCAAAAAAACGCTTGCTTGTTTGTTTGTAAAAATGATATTCTTTGATTTTGAATGTTGATCCAGGGTTCGTTCTCATTTCTCGTAGGGCGATTATGATGGGATCGTTTTTCTTTGATCATAAGTTGTAATTCGAACTGTTTTTTCTTCGAAAGCCGTTGCAGTCCATCGTATCATAATAGTCTTTTT
>JASCZW010008999.1:0-45823 GCA_034211315.2 Aedes japonicus
TGTAATATTCTGTTATCGGGCGTAGTGTTTTGTCTATGGTTTCGGTAGCCAATTGTTCGTTGCACGAGTGATCAAGTGAGCATGAGAAGTCGTGGTTCGCCGGGTAAGATGGGTCGGTGGAGAGGTACATAATTAATTGTGATCCAAATTATTAGTTCGCCATGCTCGTCGGGCCACCCTATCTTGGAACAAATAAACCACTGTCCCATTTTGTAAGTGACTCCAGTGGCATCCATACTGTTGGTGTAGATCGGTCCAAGTTGGCTCTCAGGCGTTGAGATGAATTGATTTGTTTTCCCAATGAAATACCACTATCACACTCTGTGAGTGGCCTCAATAGCATCCTTACTGTTGGTTTAAATTGGTTCAAATCAGAAATCGCTCCTTATTTTCAAATATTTAACTTGACAGCTTATCGTTAACCAAAACGAACCCCTGTGCTACCCAATCATGTTATCCAAAATCCCAGTAATTTCTCGTGGAAGTGCAGTGGATTCCGCGGCTTCCAATAAAGCGAGAATCACGTCAACATATCCTTACCCTTTTTTTACTTGACCTGCATTTGGATAGGGCCGGCGCCGGTATTGCCTTAGTTTAGGATCACCAGTTTTTACACATTGAAGATGTATGTTAGTCCCAAACATCATCTATTGATTCTCTGAGTAATAACAGCTGATCTGGCAACAATGGAGTAGCAACCTCGGGCGGTCAATCATGCTCATGCTTATGCTCATGCTTATACTCATGAAGTCGGGCAAAGTTGTTTGCTAAAGTCTGAGAAATTTCAGAAAAATGCTTTTGGAGCATTTACTTTTAAGCTGAGCCAGTTATTTGAATGGTTGTCAAAATATATCAAAATTTCAATTTTTGATGCCAATTTGTAAAGAAAAATGAATCGAATGAGGTTAAAGTACGATGTTCGGTGGTTTTGGGACCTACGCTAACGGAAACTGGCATGGAGCTCTGGGTCTCAAAACTGTTTTCGGATTTTGTCGACCTGATTCATGTTCGGAATCGTGACAGTCATCTTTAATGGCGTTTGTCTCTGCAGAGAAGACGCTGCATCCTTTTGGAAGGTGCAAGTGATTCCTCCGTTGAAGGATATGGTTCCTACCGTATCTTCACCCTTAGAGCCGTCGGTATAAACGACGGTTGATCGATGGAAGCTGGTGTTCAGCAACTGTTGCTTGATTGAGCGGACTTTTTTCGGAGGGTCACCGGATCGTATGTATATCTTTACATCCCACACAATTGTAGACTTTCGTGAGTGCCACACACGATCACTTTGCTTCACAAGTTGAAAGACAACGGGAAGAGCTGCACCTGTCAATTCTTCGAAGCACTTCGAGGCTCTTTGAAATAACGGGAGATTGATGTTTCCACGATTCTTCGCAGCTATTCGGATGGTAATCCATGCTATAGACTGTGATGCCAGCTGTTCGAATAGTAGTGTTCCCGCTTTGACCATTATTGAAAGTATTGGACTGGTCACGCAAGCTCCGGAAGCAGGTATACCAAATGTACCGCCTCACGACAGTATTACGATGACAGTCGCCTTCTCAACCCTATGACAGCCTCGCAATTGAGCTATCCACGAGAGCCCATAGCGAACCAGTCATGCGACATGCAACGTTGCCGTCTTTTACTGTACACAACACGCTTGTTCGTGTGGATGTATTTTGTTGGACTCCGGAAGCATACCGAGGCATCGAGTTGTACGAAGCAACGAACGTTCGTAAAGTTTCTGGCCCTCCTCGGCTCACTAAGCCTATCCCGTAGGCAGGGATGCCACATATACAGATTTATCTGTAATCATACAGATTTTTTGCAGTTTTTGGATACATAATTCTGTATATACAGATTACAGATTTTTAGAAAAAATACAGATTTTACTGATTTTTGAAAAATCCGCTCTTTTGTTGCATTGCATGATCATGTTTAAATAACCATATTTGGAAATCTCATTGAGCCGCCTACAGAATATGTCAAATATTCAACGGCAGCCCTATAAATGTATCATAAGATTGGATAAATTTTCAATAATAAATTGAAAAACGCTCCCTAAAATGAAATGTATTGCTCAACAAAATATAACCATAAAATATATGGAATGTTCCATAGACTTGTGAAAATAGCTCCATAGAATAATTAAAATTGAGCATTGAAAACCCGGATATGTTCATTAATGCTAGATACAATGCTAAATATATTATGTACAATCTGACAGTGATCCAGTTGAAAAGTAACCTTAAGCTTCAATTAATATACCATACAATATCAAGGTACTTTTCATCATCCGTATGGTACACTAATTGATGCTTAAGGTTACTTTTAAAGTAAACCATTGTCAGATTATACATGATATATTTAGCATTGCATCTATCATTAATTCACATATCCGGGTTTCCAATGCTCATTATTCTATGGAGCTGTTTTCACATGTCTATGGAACATTTCATATACTTTATGGTTATATTTTGTTGAATTTAACGAGCAATTTTAGGGAGCATTTATCAATTTGTTAATGAAAATTTGTCCAATCTTATGATGCATATACCCTTTTGCCAATATTCAACGGCATATCGGAAGGATGGCTGTTTCGAAGGCGTCAAGCAAATTAATCTTGGTGGGCAGAATCCATTTCAATTCTGTATTCAAACTTCATAAACATCGGTTAAGTTACTTTCGGAGGGTAGCATTAATCTGTACAATGTTTAGTGGAATAACACTAAACAGCTCAAACCCTCTAGGATTCATATACAATGTTTGTTTTTGTATGTCTAGTACGCTTTGGCTATTATTATCAATCCTATTGAATAACTTGATAAACACTAGAAATTGTGCAAACGCAGGTCTTAAATGATGACAGGGGGATGGACAATTTTCAGTAGTCAATCCAAGCACCTCTCTATCTTAATAATTAACTAGTATGGGTTACTTCTCTTCATGTCCGATTCGTATACTTTGATTCTACGGTTTGATGTCAGACAATGTTATTGCATCGATAGCATAAGCTACCGGTTCTTGTATAATATGAACAAACTGACAAGAACAAGCATAAAATTTACATATTGATCGTTTTCATTAATATCTTGATTTGCTGAGCACAAATTGAACTTATATTCTTCATGAACTTTTATTTCTACCTATTTCTGCTCACCAAATGAAATACAATCTTATCTTTGTACGCTGTGCACTCTAAAGCCAAGTTATGTAAATAGTATTTGCAAAATATTGTTTTACTTTTATGTTGAATATTCTCTTACATAGCTGCAAACTTGGAATAATCCACAAATTTTCGATAATATTTTGTTAAGTTGCACTAAATAAAATCAATTTGATTAGAACAATAAAAACCAACGAACTGATTTGAATAATGATACATTTTGCTTCAAGCGGAGTACTGAGTTATTCGAAATATTTTTAAGAATTTAATTGATTGGAAATGTCTTTATCTATCATAAGAAAATATTTGGATGATTTTTCACCGAGTGTTGTTTTCAGCGTGTACTATGAGATTTTCGTCCTTGAAGGAATTTGAGAAAACTTTAATCGACAAGTGGTATAAAATACCACTGGACGTAATTCAAACCTTCTAAAACTCTACCCCCGGCGGATTGAAGCCGTCCTGGAAGCGGAAAGAGGGCCAACTCGCTACTAATAAAACCCACACTAAGAAGAAAGAGCTGTCACATGGCATGTTTTGAGTAAAATGAGAAGTGAACCGTATCCAAGACCCTTCATCAGAATCTGTTTCATATCTCACCATATCTCGGTCAATTTAAGGCCGATTCCTGAAATCAATTTTGCATTTTCCTATAAAATATTTTGTATTTACGTGTGTTTGCTGAAAAAAATTGTTTGGCAGCGGCATCTTGTACAAAATCTCATCACAAATTCCCGGAACAACTTCCCAGAACCCGGAACAACTCCGGTGTCCGAAGACCATGGCCAATTATGTTACCAAGATATCAAACTAAATTTATTTTCAGTGTCTTAATTAAATCAGATAATATTTCATGAAGTAAGAGCACTACAAAGTTGATCAGAAATTTGCCTGACCTGATCATTTTGTAAGTATAAAGTGTCCCTTGACTCAGCCTAATATGCAACGGTCGATTACATTTTTTATTATAACTCATAAAGTATTTGGGCTAGAAGCGGTATTTAACTAGTGGTACACATGCTTAGATAAGTTTAATGAGCCATTTGGTAGTATGCATCACGAAAAGTTACACAACTCATTTCATAAAGTCAGAAACTTTTGAGGGATGTATGGATGTAATGCCGGTCTATAAGCACCAAATTGGGTCTATTCATGGATGCAACTTCATCCCACTTGATATATAGACGATTAAATGTAGTCTACGTTCGATTTTATTGTTTTTCTGATTTTCTGATTTAAGGCCAACTGTATTTGTTTACCCAACACAACATTTCATTAATCAAACTAAATCAAACTGCTACGAAACACTTAAGTGATATTCACATATGATGTAGTGGTCATTTGATAATCAAAACATTATTATTCACTTTACACAGATTTTGTTCTTTAAGTTTGTGTTTAGATGAACCATATGAAAACATACAATCGAAACTCAGACATTTTTTTCCAATAAAAACATTTTTACTACGCTATTCATACAACAGGCCATAGTTGGGAACATAGAATATGTTTCTAATATTATGTTTCTAACAATTCTAAAATATGTTTCTAATATTGAGTCTACAGTTTTCTTGACACATCATTGTTATTATGTCTATAAAAACAGTCAATCTTTAACATATGACTATTTTCTGTGCATATTGGCTGCATAACGCGGTTTATAGGTTCAATTTAGCAAAATTTAGATAAGTCAAAGATCATGTAGATAATGTTCAGCTTAGTCAGTGAAGTCATGATGTCTAAAAAGTTAAGGAAATCGAAAACTACGCGGAAGTGAACTCCTAAAAGTTGGTTAATAATGTCTCAATTGCTTCGAAATAAATCGGTCATCTTGATAGAAACATGATTTTGTTTATTATCGCCAAATTAATGAAATATTTAGATCATAGGCTGAATAAAGGAGCTAGGCTGACTCTACATCCCGTTACCCTATTTAGTTCAAATGCGATGCACGCAAGGTATTTTTCAACCAGTGAACGGGAACCAAACAATAGTTAAATAAATGATACAGTTTTTTTTACAGATTTTCAACAGTCGGATACAGATAAAAAAGATTTTTGGATGTATAAATACAGATTGACCATGAAAAAAATGTGACAACACTGCCCGTAGGTTATCTTCGCGGTTACTATGACCGATCCCACTGGCAGCAAATCCAAGCTTAATTCTAGTTCATCATAAAATTATATTTAACTGGAAGAAGCAGAGAAATAAGAAAAAGAAGAAGACGAAGCAATCTATTTATTATCCAATGGATGCTAAAACGACGCAATGTCTATAAAATGGCGTCAGACTTTTAACTGATAATAAAGTATACCACCCCTGTATCGAACATTTACACGATTGCATTCGATAAGAGACAAAAACCTCAAACCCTTCCCTTAGAATTAGTCCGATGCACTATCGTTTCAATCTATGTTTCAATAAATTTTCCTATAATATTCCTGAGAAGCACTTCTCATTGTGATCAATCATCTTTTTTCTAGGTAAACATTTCCAACCCCGCCGGTAGAACAAAAGTGCCCTATTTATCCTGCCATTAAATTCCTCCCCTCCATTGGGTTTCACTTACCGAAGAAACAGCAGCAGAACACCAACGAGTACAACGTTATAAAAATCACTCTCACATCGGTCCGATCGAAGATAAACTCTTTCTGTACATAGTTATCGCCCGGGTTGCTAAAGTTGGTCGTGGCAAAGTCCTGGCCGACGGTAGCCGACGCTGCCGCCCCGCTGGCCAGGACTCCGTACTCCAGCATCGATCCGTTGAAGAGCGATGTCGGAAAGGAATTTAGCAACACATTGTCACCACTACTACTACTGCTGTTGCTGTTGTTGCTGCTATTGATTCCACCCACCACTTGACCAACCGGAAGCGGAAGCTGCTCGGTCACATTGGCGATGCTGGCATTCAGATAGCTGAGGTTGGCGTTGAAATATCCAGCCATACTCAACGAGCTGACGTTCGTATAGTCGATCAATTTGTACGATGACATGTTTGGGTAATTAAAAGCACTTCTTCACGAACATAACCACTAGGTTCACCGTTTCACTACCGGGCACATGTGGCCCAGGATGACTAATTGTGGCGTAATCACTCGCCCACGGCCCCTAAATTCCATTAGCATCCTTAATCCGAACGACAACAGCAACGCCAACGGTGAGAACGGACAGACAGCGACGACACGAATCCATTTGCGTGGGAAATGATTTTTCTTTGTTGAATTCACTTATCGCACCCCGAGGATGCTCCGGAGGAAAGTGTGGCGTGGAAAATTTATTATACGTGTTGTCACCATCATCGTCTTATCGGGTCTGCGGCGTTGTTGGCGGTAAAGGAACATTCGTTTCCGCCATCTTCATCTACCATCATGCCGTTCCGTAGTCATTCCGCATTTACGACGAGGATCTGAAAAATGGAATTGAGAAGGGAAAAGAATTCAATAAAAAAAATGCCGCTTTCAATTTGAGGGATTCTTGGACTATTTTTAGAGGGATTCTTTTATCTGTGCGTGCGTGCAGAAACGGATACTGCGAGTGTAAGAAGTGGATCACGCGAGATTATTGGGCAATTTAGCATTTTTGGCGTGGAACGCCAGCTCCCCTAGCCATTGCACGGAAGGAATCATTTTCGTGATTCCAGTTCCAGTCGAATAATATTCGAGTAATCACACAAGTCGAACCAACGTTCCTCGTTTGGATTATTTATAGTCGAATGACATTATTGAACAGACAGGAGCGATAACTATCAAGACGGTAAAAGGCTTCCCTTGTCGGGCTATTGGTCCGATGTTTAACAGACAAGCGAGGTCTTCCCTAACCAGCCGACGGGTCATTTGTGACAGGACTTTATTGATCAACTGGACAGGAAAATAGCAGAAGCTCTTAATGGATGTTTTCCATTCACGTCGGCGGTATTTTCGGCTTCCCAATCAGCCTGTTGCGGCTCGGATGGAAAGCAGCTAATTATGTTCATTACGTGCTAATGAATTTCATGGAAGGACACCCTAGGAATGGAGTTTTGTGGCAAGCAGATACACGAACAGGAGCGGCGCGTGGAGGTGTTTGTTTGTATTTGCAAGAACATTTTCGAAGATGAAAAGTGGTGACGACGCAACTACCGATTCGCCTCACGAGATAGGCATAAATTGTGATTCTCATAGTACGAGATATGCGGATATTAGATCCGACAATTCTGCATTTTGTTAACAGAGGCTGATCACATTTGTCGCATAGCAAAGTATGCTATATTGGATCAGATTTTACAGTTTTCACAGCACTATTGGCTCGAAAATGGCAGCTTCCACGCATCTTTTATTATGAAGATCAACAGGTCGAAATCGTGATTCTAACGTAACATGCAGAGTTGATAACAGAATATTTAAACAAAGAAAACAAGCAACACTCTCATTTTGTATGCGTATTCGTTTCAGATGAACTACTCGATAGATACAGGACAACAATCAATATGAAACTAGCGATTTGAAATTGGTTCACTGTTGTAGAACCCCTTGGTCCGAAGTACACCTTAAAACCAGCACCTTGCTATACATATTTGCGCCTTTGTTTTGATTTGCTGAGTTATTTTGACAGAATATTTGAGAGTGTGTTCGTGTGAGTTCATTATTAGGGGCGCATTATTGAGCTTGGCACCGAGCTTGGGACCGATGTGCTAGTACTGACTGAGCCAAGAATGAATTCGTATTTGTATGGGACCTACTCTGCCGTTCTACGCATAATTGTCCCATATTGAAAAATAGACAACTGAGCAAAAAGCAATTATAGTTAAAACATATTTTTGTTATCTGGAAAGAATTGGCGTAATAAATAATGCTTTTATGTCCAAAATAACGTTGGAAACCATCATATCCAATGAATCCTATCATTTATTATAGTTTGTAGATTCAATTTATGTTACTTTTAACGAAAAATGATCGGTGGGACTGTTATGCCGAGAAATATGGAATGAATTGAACAATTCTACGCATAAGAGTCCCACTGAGAATTTTGAAAGTTTTACTCGAAATCGGAATAGGATGCATTGGCCGTGTTGCATACGGAAGTGATGATAGTTATGGCGATTTTTACGGGTTCGATTTCATTGACGGATCGGGAGAGCGATTCAACAGCTCGAGTAAGTGCCGAGCACTGAATGCGAAAAGCTTCCCAGCGAAATCTTTAGAAATAAGTGACAATTCTGATGGAAGCTTTTACGAAACCCAAGAAATAAAACATAATAAGAAATCCAGGAGGAGAATTTTGCCAAGAAACGAAAAGCGGCGAATGGCAACATTATGAACTCGAATGATATTAACAGTTAGTCAATACACACTGAACTAGATCTACTCGCGACCGTAAATTGAAAGTATCTGAAACATCCAAATCGAAAAATGACGTTACTACATAGAATACATTTGTTCCGTAGACGTCAACACATGATTTTTTTCAACAACTTCTAAAAGAAGCAACTTTAAATAATCGCAAATAAGATCTTCACAATGAATCAACACGTCTCATGGTAGAATTCTCCTTGAGGGATCGACGGTAAAGAAGGCGTTGCTGTCAAAGCAGCATAAAGATGTTCCAGAACAAAAATTCAAATTCATTGAGAACCTGCCTACAATGAAAGGAACTGGGCAATAACCATGTTTTATTTTTTCTATGAGCTAAAGGGTGTCCACGATGAAATTGCCACACACAAAATTGATTCGCAAAATTCGAGTTTTCATCCGATTGCCATCAAATTTTCAGGGATTGAGAAATAACTATTAAACTTCATTTTACCATTTTACTCGTATTTTATTTACAGTCCATACGCAAATGCCCGTACCTTGGCCTTAACCCCAGCCACAAGATTCTGCACAACCTGTGAATCAACCGTTTTTTGCATGTAAACCCATACTTTCTTCAGTTCCTCGACTGTCTTTACTACCTTAGGTCGTTTAAGAAGGTGCTGCTTCATAATCGCCCAGTACTTCTCGATGGGGCGGAGCTCCGGAGTGTTGGGAGGGTTGAATATTTTCAGCACGAAATTGACCTTATTGTCCGCATACCACTTCAGCACGTCTTTGGAGTAGTGGCATGAGGCCAAATCCGGCCAGAAGATTGTTTGGACGTTGTGGGCCTTCAGGAGAGGAAGCAGCCGCTTCTGGAGGCACTCTTTTATGTACACCTGTCCGTTCATCGTGTCCTGGGTCACGAAAGGTGCACTCCGCTTCCCGCACGTGCAGATGGCTTGCTAAACCAGGAAATTCTTCGCAAATTTGGACATCTTCTGAGTGCGGACATGCTTCGGAACGCTCAACTTATCCTTGGCTGTGAAAAACAGGTCGCCGGGGATCTGTTTGAAGTTGGCCTTCACATATGTTTCGTCGTCCATGATGCAGCATTCAACTTTCGTCAGCTTGTTGAGGTACAACTTCCTGGCACGGGTTTTGGCGGACTTGTTCTGCTTCTCGTCGCGATTAGGGGCCTTTTGTACCTTGAACGTTCGAAGCCCAGCCTTAGTTTTGGCCTTCTGGACAAAACTTCGGCTTAGGTGCAGCTTCTTAGCCACATCCCGAACGGAGGCGTTCGGATTTCGGTTGAAGGCCTCAACTACGCGGTTGTGATTTTTGGTGTTGTACGGAATACTTTTTCCTTCACTTCTGGGCTTCCGATCGGTGGTCAACCGTTCCTCGAACCGCTTAATCACTCGCGACACCGTGGAATTCGCGATTCCCAACGTTTTAGCGATGGAACGATGCGAGAGATCCTTGTTCTCGTGAATGCGCATGATTTTATCACGCACGAGCTGTTCTTTTGACTCCATTTCCGCGAATTTTGATCACAGGATGTAAATAATGCACTATGAACTAAATCCACCCAAATTTTCATTAAATTCTACCCAACGGTTAAAAAGCTAGAGCAATTTCATAGTGTGGCAATTTCATCGTGGACACCCTTTATGTTTATGTATTAGGAAATAAATGAAATTTCTTTTTGTTTTTTGCAAATCTTCGGTATTTTTAATCCCCACAATAATTTTGTCAGTTAGTAACCATTGTTGGTCAATCCGTTCACTGTGCAAATAAAATGGAAGTGCCCATAATTGTGTGCAAATTAAAGTGACCTATATTTGTGAACCCACTGTTAGAAATCTCATCCTTACGTTTTTGAACGGAGATGCTCTGCCCCCTTCCGCTTTCCACTCACATCGATTTTTAGTCCTTAGCATCTAGTTTTATTTAATTCTGAACAATACGCTTGTGACAATTGAAGTTAAATACATTGCTTTTGGATACTTCGCTAGTGGGACAATTATGCGTAGAATTTCACAATGGGACAAACAGACTTGGTATTTTTCGTGAAGTTTTCGAATAACTAATATTTTTTGTTTGTGTTTGCTGTAAATATACGTGAAAATAGACCGTTTGATTAAGAAAAATGAAAATCTTCAAAAAGCAATATGGGACAACTATGCGTAGAACGGCAGTACTGGTCTTAGAGTTAGTCTATTTACAGGGTGCATTCGATAAAAATGGCAAACATACATTTATTTACCAAAATTAAACCGATTATAAAATTTTCTTGTAATTTTCAGCGAATGAAAGTTACTAATGAGTTATGATTTATGGGGTCATTTTTAACGTTTTCTTTGCCAACTGTGAAATTATCCCGTTTTGGCCAAGTATTCCTTAAGAATGTCCCATTTGCACAAAATTCACGTATATTATGTGTGTTCCTGTTGCAATCCAGTCAATATGGCAACCATTTTAAGATCGGAATAAATTTTCTAATTGTGTTGATTGTGATTTATCAAATTGAGCATAAAATGCCATTGATTCATACGTCTCCTTCATATTAACGGCATTAGCTAATAGAAAAGTAGTCTCATTTCCATCTTGCGGTAGAACGGCTTTCAAACTAAACTTGCTGCTATCGATGAATAAACGCCATAAAAAACTTTTCAAAAACACCAAAATTAATTTCTCAATCAGGACATAATTTTAAGTAAATGATAGCAAATTTATTTAGCATCATTTTCACATAAAAAATTATTTAAAATTGGTGCACTAGATCCAAGGATATTGGCATTTAAGTAAATGTGCTTTTGTTCAAAATCCAAAAAATCAAATTTTTACTACGGCATTCAGTGCATGATTTTGCATTGGTAATGATCATCACCTTATCGAGTTCAAAAATGCTGTAAACTAGAGTTATTAAACATCATCCGATCTTCTTTAAAAACAGTGAGTAACAGGCCATCTAAAATGAGCTGAGCTGTGGACGACAATCATCTGTAAAGACATCGAGGCAGAAGAATCGGATGACTTGGAGTGTTGCTACTGGCAACGCTTTCGAGAACTCATCAAATGAGCAATGAAATGAGAAGCACCGGGTGGTTAACGCTAGTTTCTATCAATATCCCTGATTTGTAAACACTCACGGCCGCAAATTGAACTCAATGTGAGTGTCCACTTTACTCAATCACATGGGAACTGCGTAAAAAGTTGAGTTAGGGAAGCGGAACCTATCTTGAGCTCCAGTGGAAATCGGTGAATATGCACTGAATACCGAACACTGAGTACACAAATTATTCACAATTTATTCGTTCACTTACCGTTAATCGTTTAAAAACACACAAAACATTCAATTCTGATGATTTTCTTCCAATTTAATACGGAAAAGTTGCCACTGCTATGTACTTATTTTAAAAACATTATTCCCCTCGTACATATGTTAGGCAAAGAATGCTCTACACGGTAATTCTGAGGTAGTCATTTTTTGACTACATTTTATGCATTTTAATGAACATACTCCATACGTCAAAAAGTGCCTACTTTTTAATCCCAAAAAATGAATACTTTTAAGTTCTTTTCTTATTCCAATGTGATAGAAAAAATGCATTAAAACAGAGCTGTCATCAAAGAGGAAATATCGATTTGTTCTAGTTGACTGGCTTTGCCGGAAAAAAGTGATAATACAAAATAGGTTCTTGCAAGCGAAATCTTAATCCAGATCATGGACAGGCTATAAGATTTTGTTTTTTATTTCTTTATTTTCAGCCGTTGGCACTAGTTCGATCATTTAAATTGATCTATATCTATTGATATTATAACCTATAACCAGAATTGAAAACTTTCTTCTGCAAATCATCCAATTCCAGCAAGAAGAAACATGTTCCTACCTTATGATGGATTTATTTGCATGTGTGGGGCTTTGAGATAAATCGATACGGAATGTTGTTGATTACAAAAAAGTCAGACCCGAAGTTATGATATATTGACGCTAAGTTTCTTATTCATCTTATTTTCATAAAGTGACTAGTTCCTAAACACAATCACATTTATAAAATGCATAGTTTCTAATCTCTTTCACATGCTGAAAAATGCCTAAATTTTATTCACTTTTTGACGTATAACCTTTTTAGGCATTTTTGCATAAAACCTTTTTAGGCATTTTATGCATAAATCCAGTCTTCAAGCAAAGTGCCTACTTTGAAGTCATAATTGCATACTTCAGATTTACCGTGTATGAATGATTAAACACGCACACTAGCGTTGATTTGTATGCTATAGAGTATGTGAGCAGTGCCGCCAAATTCAACAGAGATGGAAAAATATTAGTTGATGTGGAATTTTATTTCTCGGTATGTATTGAAAAAATCTACAATTAGAAGTATGTTATTATTTATTTATTCTATGAAAAAATAAAATTGTCCAACTTTGGGCGATTTGAAGTACTCCCACAAAAAGGTGATATTGAAGTACTGCCAAACCCATTTTATTCGAATAAAAGTCATAATAAAATAGTTTGGCAACATCAAGCGATTTCGTCGATTGTAAACACGGTTCAGAATTGTGAAAATTAATCCCATAGTTTTCTAGTATTTTATCACGTATTTATAGATTCTCAAGTGGCTAGTGTAATAAGTAAAGTGTGATTTTTATGGTTTGTGCAATTACGCAACCAAAGTCTGTGAGGATATAGTGCAATTAAAGAGAAAACTTGGAGTCTGGCTCGAGTATATTCCTTAGTAAGGTTTGATCAATACGACGAATATGTAGTGCAAAGGTAAGCAAATGTGTTGAAAATCTGACTGCTCATTATTTTTACGAAATTTAAGACCTAATTCTATTTGCAAGGATTATATATTCTTGGTGACGGCGTCCATTTATTGGAGAAATTAAACATCTTTTTACGTTTGAAGTTGCATAGGTTCCGCTTCCCTATGCTCCCGATGCCCAACCCCCCCACAACCCTTTTTAAAAGTCTAGCGATATCTGTGCAACCTAAAAACGAAGAAATCAATTTCGCTGATGTTATATGTTTTGAAAACGCGGTCGAGATTAAGCTTAATGTGCGCTTTCCTATGTCAGATTGGAGAGCAAGCAGTTCAACCGATGTTACGGCACAGAGAACAGACATCCAAACTGGAATATATTTTTCAGAAAAAAAAAAACTTGTGTCAGGTTCAAATTAAAACTCGTTAAAACACTATCTCTCGGGCTGTTGCCACTTGCTATTTGATCATGGCGGCCATATTTTTTTTCTCGTACCTTTATAGCTCCATGCACGACCAACGTATCTTACTCATATTTCAGTAAACCCGACTGATAATTTAAACTGACTGACTGAGAAAAATAGCGGACTATCAGTCTTCTTGACAAAATGGGATATAATTTACTCATCCACTTGTTTGAGATTTTGAGTGAACAGCACTCTAAATGAGTAAGATTCGTTAACCGTGCGCTGGAGCTAAGAGGAACTGAACTGTCAAAACTTTTCTGTTGATGACGAAACAAATTTCACAAACTGCAGTCAATCAATTTCGTGGTTATTCTGATAACATAACGATCACGAGGTTTTGTATTCTGCAATGGAAGGGAGGCTTCTCAGACTTTATTTAAAAATTATAACATCGCAGCGTTGCTTTTGTGCTGTTATTGTGTCGGCGGTTGAACGATGGAAAATCCGTGAACAGAGAATCGATGTGTCTCAAAATCTCTACGCAACTGGCGTTTGAAGTTTTGCTATAGCTGTTTAATATATTTGAATGTCGGTTTCAACTGAGCGTAATAATTGAAAGATAAATCTTGCCTAACACTAATGAATCCATTGTAACTTGAGGATGCACATTGGGTCTCAAATTGAGATGTGTTGGTGAGAGTGTATGTCGCGCATTCATCGGTTGAACACAACTGGTATGCATTTTCAGCAAAACTGGATAAAACATTCCCATTGAAACTCACGGAGGGGTGAATCGTGACCACATTTTCCACGTGCACAGCACATGTTGTAATTGATTCTGTGAAATTTAAAGGTTCTTGAAAACAGAAACATTTTCACCTACTAATCGCATACATATCCAATATTTCCTTCCCCAATACATTTTGCAGACTAAGTAAAACCATAGACTAACTCTAAGACCAGCAGGTCCCATATAAATACGATTTTTTTCATGGCTCAGTCAGTACTAGCACATCGGTCCCAAGCTCGGTCTAAAGGTTAATAATGCGCCCTTAATAATGAACACACTCTCAAGTATTCTGTCAAAATAGCACAGCAAATCAAAACAAAGGCGCAAATATGTATAGCCAGGTGATGGCTTCAAGGTGTACTTCGGACCAAGGGGTTCTACAACAGTGAACCAATTTCAAATCGCCAGCTGCATATTGATTGGTGGAAAAACGGTGGATTTGTGAGCTTGGCGCTCAAGTCTCACTTGCGCATTTGAAATTGTATCCAGCCATTCCCAGAAATCAGAATCATGTTCAATGAAACCTTTTTCTGACAGTTCTTATTGAAGTACAGTATTACACTTAGCACCTAAATACCCCTCAGCGGGTCGTTGTTTCGATTGCTGCTGTCTATTTAGACACTGATTTATTTTTTATGAATACCAGCATGATTGACTGTACTTTACCCGCAGGCTTCTGGAGAGAAGTAGTCAGAACATAATTTCTTTTCCACTATAGGTTGAACAGCGTGGACAAAATTTTCTATCGTTTAGGCGACTCACAGCAAGACAGCCAGTGACTGTATCTAAAATGATTTTTCAGGACCATTAGGCGTGTATCCACAAATCTGCATCCTTGGGATAACTGTTAAAGGATTATCCCCGAGCAATATCTTGCATAAAGGGCAATACGGTCAAAATTTGGTCAATATCAACTTGACGTATTTCTTTCAATTTTGCATTTAAAAAACCTGAACACCCTTCATTTTGAAGGTGTGTGTGTGAAGAATGTTGCTCCTATTTTGGTTTTGGAATTCACTCTTCAGTTGTCAAAATGCCGTACAAGCAAGAAGAGCAGCGTATCAAAATTTTGCTCGCGCATCGCGAAATTCCGAGCTACTCGCACGCAAAGTTGGCAAAATCGCTAAGAGTTGCCAAATCAACCGTTACAAATGTAATTAAAGTGTTTGGGGAACGTTTGTCGACAGCCAGGAAGTCTGGATCGGGGGGAAATCGAAAACCGGAAGCCGCTGAGACGACAAAGAGAGTTGCCGGTAGTTTCAAGCGAAACCCTAACCTATCTCTCCGAGATGCCGCAAATAAGCTGGGTGTATCGTCTACAACCGTGCATCGAGCCAAAAAACGAGCCGGACTATCGACTTACAAGAAGGTAGTGACTCCAAATCGCGATGATAAACAAAATACGACGGCCAAAGCGCGATCCCGGAGGCTGTACACGACGATGCTGACGAAGTTTGACTGCGTGGTAATGGACGACGAAACCTACGTCAAAGCCGACTACAAGCAGCTTCCGGGACAGAAGTTTTATACGGCAAAAGGAAGGGGAAAGGTAGCAGATATTTTCAAGCACACGAAACTGTCAAAGTTCGCAAAGAAATATCTGGTTTGGCAAGCCATCTGTACCTGTGGCTTGAAAAGCAGCATTTTCATAGCTTCCGGGACTGTCAACCAAGAAATTTACGTGAAAGAGTGTTTGAATAACCGTCTGCTGCCTTTCCTGAAAAAACACGGTTGTTCCGTACTGTTTTGGCCGGATTTGGCATCTTGCCATTACGGTAAAAAGGCCATGGAGTGGTACGCCGCCAACAACGTGCAGGTGGTTCCCAAGGACAAGAACTCTCCCAACACGCCAGAGCTCTGCCCAATTGAGAAATACTGGGCTATTGTCAAGCGGAACCTAAAGAAGACCAAAAAAACTGCTAAGGACGAGCAGCAGTTCAAGGCAAACTGGCTTTCTGCGGCGAAGAAGGTGGACAAGGTGGCTGTACAAAATCTGATGGCAGGGGTCAAGCGTAAGGCCCGGCAATTCGGATTTGGAAAAGCGGAAGCCTAACTGAATATTTTTCCTGAATTTTATACTAATTGAACTTGAAAAAGAAATTTAATTTGATTTTTTAAATAAACGATTTCACCGATTTACACGCGTTTTCCCTTGACCAAATTTTGACCGTATCACCCTTTAATCTCTGAATACGCTTCTGATCGGCTGAATCTGATTCAGGAGAACGGTGTGCAAATCCACCAAATTGTCTGAATTGCTTTCGAACGAGCGCTACTGGGCAATAATCAAGTGGTACCTACGAGAGGATGACATAGAGGCAGAGTTCATCAAATGTAGTCATTTGCTAGCCGAAATGTATCGCAGAAAACTGTGGAAAGGCTAATAAAGGGTATTCGTCCAAAAGTGCATCAGTTTCATATCTAGGAACATTTTGAAGAACATTATATTATGTTCCGTAATACAGAGAAAACAGTGATTAATAACAGTGATTTATAACACATAAAACCGATTTTGAATTTGATAACTGATAAATTAAACATCCGAAAAACAATGTATCTCTTTATAAAAATGAACAAACCTTACTATACACTTTCAAATCAAATTGTTAGGTGGTATGGAACCAGCTGGCTGAAAGTAATCTGTAGAAAAGAAAAAAATGCGATGATGGCCGGAGATTGGTATCAGTCGAAGTACTGCTTCATCCTTGTTACAAGAATAGCAAAGTTAGGGCAATAAAAAATAATTCAGCCATCCTGAGCTTCTGCCAGCAATGCACATAAATCATCCATACATAACTAGGTACATCATGTGGAAATATCCAATTCAATTCTATAGACGTTCCTTATTCGTTCTTGGCATTTGAAGCCCACTGTTTATCACAATTATACTTTCTTACAGTTATATCCTATGCCAAGGAAGTCGAGAAATTTCCATTCCGTGAATCGAACCCGACGTCCTTCAGCACGGCGTCGCTTTGTTCTGGCGCTTTCACTGACTAGGCTGACGAAGGACCCAGTTTCCCGTTCTATCATTGATATGCAAGCAAGCAAAAGAACATAAACCCCACTAATAGGCATAAATTTATCTCTCAGTAAAGCAAACCGAATATAAAACAAAATCCTACAACATGCCACTGTCTCAGCCGCCGCGTGGAGTGCCGATAAATGTTTCGTAATTTGTCTCCTTCCCGAGAATGGATGCAATAAGATGATTTTGAGAAATGATTGTTCCTGCCAATGGGCAGAATCGATAAAAAGTTTGAAGAATGAAATTGAAGCAAGTGGAAGTGAAGAAGTGTAACTTCAATTCGTAAGTTTATTTTCGCAAATCCCATTCACGCATGACTAGGAGACAATTGTAATAAATAAAGAATAAACCGCACAAATGAGAAAACGCCAGCCTTTGCGAAGTAGGACAGTTACGTAAAACCAGAAAAGCCGGTCGAATGAGAAATTCATGAGCTTTTTTCGTTGAGCTGCTCACTCCGTGCTGTTGGTTTGCGAGCGCGCTGGTGATATGTGATGAAAGTGCTAACAATGGCACCCAAAAGAATGGAAATTGTGTGACTAAAGATTACTTCTCGCAGTCCCAAGCACGCACGAATGTCGTTCCGTCTGCAATCGAGTGATGGGACAAATGGCCTGGTGAGGCAGTTGCCAATGATCTTGACTCACTAAAGCTACCAAATGTTGCGGAAAAAAATATTCATGTGGTAACTATTTCATGGAAATATATTTCGTGGAATAATTTGAAGGCAACATCTATCCATGTAGTACAAATCGTGCATTTTCGTATGTGCCGATTCACTAGATAAAACCGTAACATCGGTTGAATTGCTTCCTCTCCAATCTGAAATTGGCAGCACATGTAACATCAGCGAAATTGATTTCTTCGTAGCTCAGAAATCCATTGAATGGTATGAAGATTGTAACTTGATACAACATGTGTGATTGAATATTCTAACATCGAAAACGAAGCAGTTTCACTATGATCAGCAATAGCATCTTTACTGTTGGTTTAAATCGATCCACATCGGTTCTCCCAATGAAAAACTACAAGCACAAGTTATGATTGACCTCAACAGCTTCCTTACTGTTGGTTTAAATCTGGCTAATTAAATCAAAGTTTGAATTCAATTGGCGTATTTTTAATCGAAGTTACCGAAGCCTTTACTGGTTGTTACTAGCTTCCTTAACAACCTGTTGATTTGGAGAAACAAGCTTGACAATTTGTTCATTCCAATTGTTACTTGCCTCAAGACAAGCTTGATATATTTATTTGTTCCCATTTCCAATCCATTGCTGTTTTTCTCCCCCTTTCAAAAGGATATAGAGGATTCACGAAAAGAAACCGACCACGGAATAATTTCGCTTTCCGAAGCCAGATGTGAACATTGGAAGTTCCTCATGGAGAGGTACTTGAGCTGTTGCATGCCGCGACGCACTGACAGTTACTGCTTATCTGGAAAAGTAGCAGAAAATGACCAGCAAGGTGTTTTAATTTCTTTTATTCACGAAGACCTATTCGACCTGATCCGGGAGATGGTTACAGTGAAGGAAGTCTGGAGCATGTTAGACAAGAAGTTAAGTTCCGTGCAAAATTTTGTTCGGAAGCAGCTGGCAAGACTCGATATGGTGAATGGAACATCGATCAAGCAGCACCTCAAGATGTTTGATCAACCAGTTGGTCAGCTCAAATTCGTTCGTGCTAAGCGTGGAGAAGGTGACAGACAACGATTTGTAGCTTTGCCCGAATTCTATGATCCCCTGGGAACGGCATTGGAGAATCTGAGTGAAGACAATTTGACCCTGGGTATGGTTCGTGGGCGTTTAGTAGTCGAAGAACTGAAGAAAAATTGTCGGATTATTGATACGGGTAAGGAATAGCCTGCTGGTTTCGCTGGATGCAAGCCGAAGTCAATGAAATGCATGGACGGTGGCACAAGAAGAGCCATTGGCAAAGCATTGTCGAGTCTGTCGTTTCTGAGAACAAGGCTGTTGCTTTCACGGCAGGTAAGAATAAGTCTGTTGATGCTTATCAGCAAAGTTACGTTCAAGCGTGATTGCGAAGCAAGTATCACTTAGTCAATGTCGAAAAGTAGTGTTCATTCGGCCTATGTATCCAAAATATCATAAATCCAGCGAATATCGGTTAATTCATACTAGGATCAAGATGATCAACTTATTTTAAAGCATTTGAGACATTGTTTCTTAGTTTAAAGTTGTATACTTGAAGGATATTTTCGATTTCCTTGTCATTATAGTCACGATGGGTTTACTGGTTAAGCTGAACAAATTATCTTCAAATTAAACCGATATGCTTAGGGATACATTCTAGATGTATAGAATATAAGGAGTGTATCGGATATAAGCTATCCACAAACTTTCTTTCAAATTATGTTGAAAACCGATATTTTATTCATACAAAAATTTGATCCTTTATTCCCTGGGCTCTGGCAAAACCTTGAGGTAGTTTAACTTCAACTACCAGGTCCCAGGGCTGGTCTGGTTCTTTACCATTTTGGAAAGAAGCACACTAGTGTTGCCAGATCAGTGATAATGCAGCCCAAAAATGCGTTGAAAATCCTCCAGTATTTCCTATCGATAAACATTATTATACTGAGATAGTGATCTATGGTCAAGTACAGAATTTGTGAATAGTTGGAATGTTGCACTTGATCATATAAACGCAGTTGAAAAATCTGCATACTTTATTATCACAACCTAGCGCACTTTTGGAAAGCATTATCACAAGGGGAGCCTGTTCCATTATTCATCTCATGATCCATTATTCGGAATTATAGGAGTTTGATATGTGAATGAATTTGTTCCTTTTGTTATTAAGTTACTTTCAACTTCCAAAAATAAATAACATTAAATTTAAATAAAAAGTTAGAAATCCGATGGTTACGCGTCGATCTTTCGTTTTCAAATTGTGTGAATTGCTAAGAGATGAGATGAACATGGAAATGGTAACCCAAGATGCTATGCTTGTATCAAAGCTTTCTACCGTGAGGCGATTTTGCTTACTTCATTCTAGATACCAAGTTTTGAAGAAAAGCGGAGCTCTTACAGTGCGCATCGGCAATTGGCGATATACTACGTCATCAAGATGAAGTCCTGTTGAAGAATTTCAAATAAAATTCAAGACAAAGCCCCCGAAACTGGATGAAAAATCCTGTCTGTTTCTAACAAAACATGACACGGAACGAATGAACTAGTCACAACAGACGCAAGCTAAAAATTAAGATAAGTAATAAATGTATTACCCCTCTCAACATATCAAAAGCTTTTAAGGTACGCATCGACAATGAGCGATTTACCTTGTCATCAAAAAGAAGTTTTGCTGGAGAACTCAAAACAAATTTCAAGACCAACCCCCCAAACAAGAAGCAAAATCTCATCTTGAAACGAGAGAACAAGTTCTGAATTATAGTAATATCAAGCAATACAGGTATTTTGGAAGATATCGTTGACAGTTAATCACAAGGTAATAGATTATATTTGCAAATGATTGATGTAAACTCTTCTCCCTACAGCCTTACATGACAACAATTATCCCCCCCTCCCCAATCCTGTGGGTAGTGATGCAATATCATTGTACACTTCTAGTGTGCACTAATAGTGTATCCCGCAAAATTCAAAACCCCCATGGGAAGAAACGTTGCGTAGCCCATTCAACTGTCCCTTGATGTATTATGTAAGGTTTGAGTTCTTGTACTCATACTGGTGACTAAATAAAATAAAATACAAAAAATTGATCCTTTATTGTACGAGGTTAAACTTGAACATAATGAAGACCGGATGAAATTTATGTTATTCCTTCACGAATTTTCGAACTTTGGATCGAATGCTCTTCATCAAGTTCTGGACAAGTGTTGCATCGCATTTTTTGGACGCTTGAGCCCAAATTTTTTTGAACTCCTGCATGTTCCCAGCTGCCTTACCAGTCTTCTTGAAGACCCTCTTCACGATTGCCAGTAACGTTCGATGGGTCGAAGCTGATGGCAATTTAGTGGATTGATATTTTCCTCAACGAAATCTATACCCTTTTCCGCAAGCCAAATTGAGAGTGGTTTTGGCATAGTGAGCCGACGCTAAATCCGGCCAAAACAGTGGAGGTGTACTATGCTTCTTATATTAAGGCAACAATCTCTTCTGGAGACACTCAGATCGACAGATTTCCGCATTTATAGTTCCGGTAGTGTAAAAAATGGTTGACTTCAAACCACAGGAACATATTGCTTGCCATATCAGTACCTTTCGACCGAATTTCTCCACTTGAATCGACCTGTCCGCATCGCTCACATCCTCCTCAACGACGGCAGTAAAGTATTGTGGACCTGGAAGGGATTTTGAGTCCTCCTTTACATAGGTCTCATCGTCCATCAAAACGCATGCATCAGGACGCTGCAAAAGACGCGAATACAAATTCCGGGCCCTTGTAGCTGCTCGCTTCTTCTGTTCTGCACTTTGTTTCGAGATTTTCTGCTTCTTGTAGGTCTTCAGGTGTTTTCGCCTCTTGATACGCTGGATCATTCCGACACTCGTTCCTGCTTTTTTGGCCAAATCACGTATTGACATTGATTTGTTCTTCATGATTCGAGATACCACTTTCTGCTCCAGTTTCGGGTTGGAAGAACCGGGTTTTCTGCCTCTTCCTGGTAGCTCATCCAAAGAATAGTGTTCCCCAAACTTATTAATTATGGTTTTAACACTCGCATGATGAATTCCGAACCGCTTCGCCAATTTTCGCGTAGTAATACCCTTCTCACTTAGCCATGTGTCCAGAACCTTTATTTTCACTTCCTTTTCAATACGCGACATTTTGAAAACGCAGAATTTGAACCGTACAAACAAGTAAACAAAAGAAAGCTGACAGCCAAACGCACAGCATGCAGTGTTCAGAGCATAAAAACCATCACAAATACATGCGTACAACGCAAATGTATGTGGATAGCTTATATTCGATACACTCCTTAGTTACACGTTATAAATTAGCCATTTACAAACAACTATGAGCAATGATTTCACAAGAATACCGTAGGCCCAATTTCAGGACCAATTTTTTTCTATGTTCCCATTTATGGCCTTATGAAGTTATTATTTAGAAAAATGTTTACATTGATACAGTTTTCAATAGAAATAAGTGGGTTTATGGTGGTAAACTTTTCAGAGGGCTTGTGCAAACCAAAACTTAAGTATCAAAATCTATATAGGGTATGTGTTCCTTAACTCAGCCTATTATGCAATGATCGATTACATTTTTTACTATAACTCATACATATATGATTTATCAGCCATTCAATAATGAAAACATTATTATTCACTATACAATGATTTTGTTTCTTCAGTTTGTGTTTAGATGAGCCACTTGAATTTAAACAACCGCAAATACAAGCATTTCCAATTGAAATTTTCCCAATAACACCTCTTTACTACGTTATTGATACAATAGGCCATAGTTGAGAACATACAAAGAAATATGTCCCCAACATTGGGTCTACGATTTTCTTTTAAAATCTTTGTTTTTTTAGCTATGTGACTAGTAAGTTACTAACGTGTAACTATTTTCTGCACATCCAGACTGCATTACATGCTTTATCGATTCAATTAAGCCAAATTTAGGTCACTTGAAGATCGTGTAGATCATCTGTTCAGCTTAACCAGCAAAATCATGATGCCCCAAAAGTGAAAGAAATCGAAAATTACGTGGAAGTGAACAACTTTAAGATGATTAATATTGTCTCAATTGCTTCGGATTACACCGGTCATCCTAATAGCAACATAATTTTGATGATTATCGCAAAATTAATGACACATATGGTACATAGGCCGAATGAAGGAGCTAGGCCAACATTACATCCCCTTACCCTAGTAGGAATTTTAATGTTTTGAAATGAAATGGCCGATTGATCACATGTGAAAACCATTGAGGTGTAATGAAGTAGTTTTATTTCAAATTGTTTTGTAAAATTTGGTGCTGAGTTGCATCCACGAATATGGTGATATGACAGATTTATATCTGTCATTTATTATTTTAACATTAGATACCTGGAATAAGTTTCTATTCGGTTATACCTTGATTTATTTTCACTCGGGTATCCCCTTGCATTAAACGTAAAAAGTCTAAATACATAAGAGTATAGAGAATTCCGGCATTTCATTTATGAGTGGATATCAGCCTTAATGACACTATAGCATTATACATCACTAGACTAAAGTTTAGTACCCTCAATTGATCATTGTTATGTATCGCTTTCTCATGTGTTCAGTAAGTCAAAGTAAGTGTATAGTTTTGAGCGTTACTCTATGAACAAAATAAAGAATAGATTATGTGATTAAAGTCTCAAGATTTAATTCGAGGTTTGAGGAAAGCGAACAGTCTCATGGTTTCAATTTAGTAGGAGTTTCATATCAGATTCTTGAAGAAGCTTTTTTTTAAAATAAATATAAGAAATAGTTTGTTGGAATCCCCCTTGCACGCACATACTCTAACAGATTAGACCCAGTATGGTGCTTATAGACCGTCATCGTCGAATGTTTTCGACTTAATCAAATTAATTTGTTAATTTTCCTTGGTTCAGAACAGCACATGTCTGATTAAGAATGTCAATGCAAAAGTATAACTAGTAGAATATCTTTCCCGATTATTTTGCGGGTTGTGATGATCATATAGCAGGAACATTTTTTGGTTCGAAAATAGAATTTCACAATCACCGTGCCGCTTGAGCAGCTTCTGACATCATTCGACTATTGCAATCTTCTGCTTTTTAGTCAAGCCATGCACCTGTTGTTTTTTGTAAGGATCCAATCCTGTCTTCTTTCAAAATACTTCTAATCGTTGACTGTGACATTCCCAGTTCTTTGACCATCTTTCGGCCAGACTTACCAGGATACCGCCGAATTAGTTCTCTGACTCGTTTAATGGCTTCCAGACACCTAACAGTGGGTTTACGGCCAGTTCTTGGAGGTATGTTTCAAGAACCGGTTTCTTTGTAGTGTTTGAAGGTGCGAATGGTGAATCTTTCGTTTATTCCGAGTGGCTTCAATTTCTTTACAACAGTGCGCGATCATCACAAGCTCCCCTTTCACGTCAATGATTACCACAAGTCTCAAACGAATGAAAGCTCAAAACAGACTAGCAAGCCGTGTTGACATTTGAATACACTCTAAATGAATTATATGCAAACGTGATGCAAACGAAAAATGGAATAAAACTTAGACGCTGCATTATAAAAATAACCCCAAAAAGGAGAGAGTTCTGTCGTCTTATATATGCCACAAAACAGAGTGTGTACAACCAACCGCCATCCCAAGCCATTGTATAACATGAGCCCGGTCAGGTGCGCATTCTATTGTTCTATCGTTCCTGCCTTGATCTACTCCGCTATGGGGATGTAAGACCAAGGAATGTGTGTTTGGTTAGAGTACTGTGTATCACATGCACTTCGCTTAATTTTCAAAAAAAACTTCTGTAAAATTTTTCACAGTCTGCCGTACACTTGCTCTTCATATTATTCGTTCTAGCAATATATTACGGTCAGAAAACTCATAAAATCTTGAAAAAATGATGAACACATTTTTGTCCGTCTGCTTGTATGAAAATCCCCCATAGTGGACTGGTGGTAGGTCAGTAAAGCCGTTTATCATAAATTGTATGGCCAAGTGTTGTAGAGATTATAGGGAAGCGGAACCTATGCTCACCATAGTACATATATTCATCACATTCTTAAGTCATCCAACTTCAAACGTTAAAAGATATTTAGTTTCTCCAATAAATGGACGCAGTAACCAAGAATATATAATCCTGGCAAATACAATTCGGTCTTGAACATAATAAATAAAAGCTACAAAAACGTTTCGGAGACTTAAATTTCGTAAAAAATAATGAGCAGTCAAATTTTCAAAACAATTTCTACCTTTGCACTACAAATTCGTCGTGTTAATCTAACCGTACTAGGGAATAAACTCGGGCCAGACTCCAAGTTTTCTTTTTAATTGCACTATATCCTACCACATTCTCGTTGCGTAATTACACAAACCATAAAAATCACATTTCACTTATTAAACTAGCCACACGAGAATCTACGAATACTTGATATAATACTAGAAAACTTAAGGGATTAATTTTCACAATATTTTAAATACGCTTGCACCTATTCTGAACCGTGTTTACAATCGACGTAATCGCTTGATGTTGCCAAACTATTTTATTATGACTCTTATTCGAATGAAATGGGTTTGGCAGTACTTCAATATCACTTTTTTGTTGGAGTGCCACAAATAGCCCACAGTTAAACTATAGATTAAATACCACAGTTTTTCTATGGATTAAATAAATAATAGCATACCTCTAATTGTAGATTTTTTCAATATTTACCGAGAAATAAAATTGCACATATAATAATATTTTTCCATCCCTGTTGAATTTGGCGGCACTGCTCACAAACTGTATAGCATACACATCAACGCTAGTGTGCGTTTTCAATCATTCATAGAGCATTCTATGCCCAACGTTTGGTGAGTCTTGTTGTCAATATACTCATGGAAGAATAACAAAAAAAACCCTTTCATTTTGTCTTGGTTATATGCATGCTACTCAACACACGTGAATTGCTGATTAGATTGAAAACTATATGTGAAGTACTTTCATTGCAAAAGTTTCATTTTCTCCATTTTTTAAGTCCAATAACAAAGTATATAATCACTTTCACACTTATGCGTACGATAGCACAAATATAATCATGACAAAATCAAAAGAACTGATCCTAGCATGCCGTGCTTTGAAACTGACGTGTTTTGTTTTTGCTGCGTCTTTTTCGCGAAAAAGAATCAAACAAGAATTCGTAATGTAATTTGAACTAACAGTGAAGTCAAAAAATTTCCGCTGAGGTGACGAATTAGCCCAGGATGCTTTCTAAAAAAGACAAAAAAAAAATCCCCGCGTGCTTTGTATGAAATTTAGCGAATACAATTCTAGACAAAATAGTCGAAAAGTCGAAAGTAACATTTGTTAACAGTGACCTCTATCGTATTTTTCTGGGATCTGCTTGCTCCCACAAACAAAATAACACCAAAAACAGATACAGGGAGTTATTACCTCTCCGTCTGTAATGGATATAAATGTTAGCTACCTGGCATTTCCAGGAAATTTACGCTTTAAGTCATTGTTTACCCCTTCGACCTTATGACGATTTTGTCTAGAATAGATTCCCTCCCGAAAAGTGTAAGTGTCGGTAGTATTTCCCACAATTTTGTTTTGTTTTTTTTTGTGCTTTGACAGCGCACACGGATGTAGAGTAACATCAGCTTGGTTTTGTTTATTAGTGGTAGTATTGTGACACCTGTACATAAATCATTCAGTTAGTGAATTTCTTCACTTTGTCACGAATGAATCGATGATTATTAGCAGTTTGAAAGTTCGTTAAAGAGTCGCCTCATAGCGCAGATATATAGCGAAGAATAGTCAATCTTAGAGTGTGGAGTGAAAAAAGAAGACTGGTGCAATGTAGAAAACGACCATTTGCTGACCAGAAGCAGTAAACGAAGACACGTGAAAAGTTGGCACATAATTTCAAATGCATTCACCACGTCGTGTACAGAGTTATGTTATGAAGGTTGCATGTCTAACGGGTGGTTTATGAATGTAAATTTTTCCGCTTTTTTTTTGCCGTGAGTGCATGAAATTAATTACGAATCAACTTAAAAAGTTTTTATTTTCGGAAATGCACAAGATAGTGTCATTATCTGATCTATCTGATTTTAACTATATAACAATAAACTTATTTTCAAAAAATACTAAATACGTGGCTAGATTGGAAATTTTACATTTTCAAATCTGAAACTGTGTTGCAGTGCTCTTATCCAAATTATATCGGTAATGTCTACATACGGGGCTTATTGTATGTGAAAGTAACCTTGTAATGAGCATGACTCTCCAGACATTCTGAAATGGGTTGCTGGATCTGCAGATGAGCTATCACTTTTTTCTAAAATTAGTTTACGTGGTTTATGAACAGACACCATTTTTTCATGGACATTTCGATTCCCTTCCATTTCTTTTCAGGCACTTTTTCTCTAAAACAAACGATTTCTCAGTTACTGTTTCCCTAAAACTAATGTATCAAAAACACATAAGCCCTTTTCAGAAGTTACTATCGAGTCCAAGCAATATATCAAGCTGAACAATGCATTAGGTCCTAAGTAACATAGAGAAACTATCTTCGTCGACTTTCTCTTTGCGTTCCTACGGCTTTCTAGAAACATGTTCAACTTTTTTCAACACGCAAAACAAGAATATAAAGTGTAATTACGTATCTAATATAACAAACACATCAGCAAATCGTTTAACATACAAACTATTAACAGAAGAGAAAGTCGACGTAGAGTACTCTCAATGTTACTTAGGACCTAATGCATTGTTCAGCTTGATATCGTTATGTCAAAATACGTATTCTGTTAAACCAAAGAAGAATGGAACAGATGGTACAAATATTTTTTAATTTCAGTGTCCTTTTCGAATGAGCACTCCCCAGTAAATGGGCTGACAGATCTTGTTATGCTCATGCCGTTTCCTCGTTGTGCAAACTATGACCAAAGAACCTTGAAAACAAGGTAAAGTATACTGCCAGATATCATAGTATTCTCACATACACGCTCATTTGAGCTTACTCAATGTTGAGTAAATTTTACTCAATTTTATAAAGATATATAAACGTCAAATGCTGAGTAATCATGTTTTATGAACTTGATTTATTGTTTTTCAAAACGCAAGAAAACTGCGCCAAACTCAATTTTGAGATATTATTTTGTTTAAATAATTTAAAGTGGGTCGGATAAAGTCGTTCTCAATTTGAGAATCGGAACTTAATTTAAAATCTAAATCGTGTTCGAAAATAAATAACCAGTGGCGACATGGAGCAGATAAGACATTATAAAAGATATAGCATAATAAAATATAC
This sequence comes from Aedes japonicus, assembly GCA_034211315.2. Classification (NCBI taxonomy): domain Eukaryota; kingdom Metazoa; phylum Arthropoda; class Insecta; order Diptera; family Culicidae; genus Aedes; species Aedes japonicus. The sequence continues at coordinate 28,373 of JASCZW010008999.1, forward strand.
AGCATCAGTTGGATCTAAGTTGGGCCTTTTTCAGCTTTAACCCAACTTCAATGAGCCACTAGATGTAATGCATGTGTCCTATGTATGCAAGTGGCGGACTTAGTCCGTGCTTCGACCTACCCCGCAGTGGGATGTTAGGCAAAAATGTCGTTGGTTCGAGTACCACTGTACACATGCCCTTTTCGCTCAATTTTCCTAAAACATCTGTCATATTTCCAAGCCTGCCGCACACTAGCGGAACTATCAAAACTTTCTCTTCATATCTTTCATTCTAGCCAAAAAACATTGTTGTTAACTCTTGGTGCCTCATGGTGATGAGCGAACATCTCCTTCTACATCAAAAAAATCCGGGTTTTCAGTTTTTCTGGAAAACGCCAATTGAAGTTTTCCGATTTCCACGAATCTCACTAAATAATATGCCATTCGATTATTTCGCAAGGAAGTTTGACATTTCACCCATACTAGAGCAGATTTCAAAATTACTTTCAGTCAAAATGGCAAAAATTAGTTGTGGTCTCTACTTGCCAGCTGTAGAATGGGTTATAAATCGAAAAAAGAAACATTTTGAGAATTTTGGAAAATTTTGAAAAATCTTCTCTTGCTGATTAGTTTATAAGCTTATTTTTGAATTATGCTCGAAAAACAATGGGCCCACACTCTTTTTCATGCCAAAATGAAAAAAAAACAGGGATTACTCAAAATTGAGTAGAGACAATGAAACTCAATTGAGGGTACGTACGCTTCTAACGTTTTGAGTTGAAGTTACTCATCCATGTTTGTTATGAAAATTCACAAAGCTTCTTCTAGTTGTATACATTTTATCCAATTTTCGAGTTTAAATCGTTGTGGATCTTCCTGAAACAGTGATTCTTGCCATGCTTTAAGTGAAATTGAACAATATGTTCTAACGATAACCATAATCAAAAAATTTAATTCTTAATTTAAAATTTATTATTTGAATAACCAAGCTTTTTCGTAATATTACTTAATTAGAAAAAAAATGCCTGAATTCTCGAAATTGGAAAACAATTATAATCGCGTTTTCGAACACCCCAAATATCAGCGTTAATTGACTCAAAAGTATTCATTAATAACATATTCCTCCAATCCATTTGTATACTTATGTAACGTACAAGAGTTACTTAATACCTACATAATAAAATTCAAGCAAAAAACTTGCGTTTGGCAGACTTTTTAATCGACACTGCTTAAATTTGCATTTCTGAAGACATTTCATAATTATTTTTTGCTTTTGCTTTTTCGTACCACTACATGAACATTGCAGCGAATATAATACCTTGTACTTTATATACGTTGGAAACAGACATCATACTGACGTGTCTCTTCACTCTCGCTTCACTTTACTCAATTTTTGAGTACAATTGTATGCTATCTCTTTTTCTCTCACGGAAATATTACTCAATTTTCGTTAAAAAGTGGACCAACTCAATTTTTGAGTAGATCCACTTTTTATGAAAATTGAGTAACATTTCCATGAGAGAAAAAGAGATAGCATACAATTGTACTCAAAAATTGAGTAAAGTGACGCGAGAGTGTTTGTCAATTTTGACAATTCATGATCTGTTCAAAAATTACGTTTGCGGGGACCGAGGGTCGATCACAAATTACGTTTGCGATTTCTGAAAAGCACACGAGTATGTAATCGTTTATCGTTGGTTATACTCAATATATGTATGTGCGAAATTTCGTCCAAATCCAAGCGGCTCGAGTCAAGTTTCGACATTTTCTGAACAGTTTCGGAATCTGGAGTTTCTGGAATTGCACTATCTATATAATAAAAATGAGTTGGGGTTTCCTTTGTCACGATTTAACTCGCGAGCGGAAGAACTGATCGGCGTGAAATTTTGTATGCAGAGATTTTTGAGGCCGGAGAATAATCTTATGATGCTTTGAGAACCCTCCCTTCACTGAAAAGGGGGGCTCCCATACAAATGAAATACAAATTTCTACACAACCCGAGAACTAATCAAGCCAAAGAAACCAAATTTAGCATGTGTGAGTTTTTGAAGGCAAAACATGTTTTTATGGTAGCTTGAGAACCCACGCTGTCATAAAAGGGGGGGCTCCCATACAAATAAAACACAATATTCTGCATAACTCGGGAACTAATCAAGCAAACGGGACGAAATTTAGCATGTGGTAGTTTTTTAAGACAAAAAATGTTTCTATGCTGGTTTGAGACCCCTTCCCATCCTAAAGAGGGGGGGGGGGGCTCCGATACAAATGAAATACACTATTCTGCATGACTCGAGAATTAATCAAGCAAATGGAACCAAATTTAGTATGTGGTGGTTTTTGAAGACAAAAAATTGTTCTATGTTGATTTGAGACCCTTCCCCTTTCTGAAAGGGGGGGAACCTATTCAAATGAAACGCAAATCCTTGCATAACTCGAGAACTAATAAGAGAAATAGAACCAAATTTTGCATGTGGAAGTTTTTGAAGGAGGGAAATGTTTCTATGGTGATTTGAGACTCTTCCGTCATATGAGGAGGAAGGGGGGAAGGGGGTGCTCTCAAACAAATGGAACCCATATTTCTGCATAACTCGAGAAATGATCAAGCAAATGGAACCAAATTTGGAATGGACGAGTTTTTGAAGGCATGAAATGTTTTTATGGTGGTTCAAAGCCCCTCCTCCCTCTAAAAAGGGGGGCTCTCATACAAATGAAACAAATTTCTACCAAACATGAGAACTATACCTACTGCTTTGCAAATTTGTATTCAGTGGTTTTTGGGTCCGGGAAAGCATCTTATGATAGTTCGAGAGCCCTCCCGCTTCTAGAAAGGGTGGGATCCCATGCAAATGAAAAACAAATTCCTGCATAACTCGAGAACTAATCAAGCAAATGGAACCAAAATTGGTATGGGTGAGTTTTTGAAGGCAAGAAATGTTTCTGTGGTAATTTAAGACCTCTCCTCACTCTGAAAAGGGGGGCTACCATACATACGAAACACAAATTTAAACCAAACATGACAACTATCCCTACCGCTATGCAAATTTGTATGCAAGGGTTTTTGGGTCCGGGAAAGGATCTTATTATAGTTCAACACCCCTCCCGCCTTTAGAAAGGGGGGCTCCCATGCATATGAAAAACTATTTTCTGCATAACTCAAGAACTAATCAAACAAATGGAACCAAATATGGCATGTGGAGGTTTTGTAGGCAAGAAATGTTTCTACGGTGGTTTCAGATTCGTCTTCACCCTGAAAGGGGGGGCTCCTATACAAATGAAATACAATATTCTGTATAACTCGAGAACTAATCAAGCAAATTGAACCAAATCTGGCATGTGGAGGTTTTTGTAGATGAATACTGTTTCAATGCTAATTTGAGACACCTCCCTTTTCTGAAGAGGAGGAAAGGGGCTTCCATACAAATGAAACACAAATTTATGCATAACTCGAGAACTAATCAAGAAAATGGAACCAAATTTGGCATATGGAGGTTTTTATGAGGGAGAGAAATGTTTCTATGATGATTTGAACCCCTCCGCCTTCTAAAAGTGGAGGGAGGGATCTCCTATATAAATGAAACACAAATTTTTGCATAACTCGAGAACTAATAAAGCAAATGGAATCAAATTTGGCATGTGGAATTTTTTGAAGGAGAGACATATTCCGATGGTGGTTTAAGACCACTCGGTCCTCTTAATGAGGGGGGTCCCATAGAAATGAAACGCAATTTTCTGCTTAACTCGAGAACTAATAAAGCAATTGGAATCAAATTTGGCATGTGGGGGTTTTCTGTCTGACTGTCTGTCTGACCGATCGGAGTGAAAATATGTATGCAGGTATTTTTGGGGCTGGGGAAGGTTCTTATGATTGTTTGAGACCGCTTCCACCTTCCGGCTCGCATACAAATGAAACACAAATTTCTGCTTAGCTTGAGAACTAATCAAGCAAATGGAATCAAAAATGGTATGCGGGGTTTTTTGAATGCAAGAAATGTTTCTATGGTGAATTCAAACACAAATTTCAACCAATCCAGAGAATTGTCCAGGTAACTAAGCCACAAACTGTGTATTGTCTGGGTAAGAAGAATGTTCTGATAGAAGTTTGAACTCCTTATTACTCAAAAAAAACTCATTAAAAAAAAGCGTCAGTTCTATGTAATGTTCATTCATTTATATGCATGCGTAGCAACGCTTGCACCGGGATCAGCTAGTAGTAAAATAAATAAAAGAAAATAAAAGAAATGCTTAGCAAAGTTTCAGCATGTCAGCATGCACCTGTCCACCTTTGAAATAGTGAAAGGTATTGAGGATCAGTTGAAATATGAGAGCTAATTTCTTGCTGATTCAGTTGGTTCAAAACAACTCGCCAGCTGTCACGGAACCAATCAAAATGCCGATTCGTATGATATGACAGATTGCAAAACCTTCCTCTCTTCATACCTTCGGCTCTTCCACACAATCTCGGCACAGTTTCTACTCAACGATGCTATAAATCAAGCGTCATAACCCTATTCTACTATTCCTACTATAGCTTGAAAAAAGTGATAATGCAAAACGTGAAATCAAACGTTTTGCATATTGATCCCGGTTCGAAAAAAATCCGACATCAAGATGGTCTATATCACGAGTGGCAGACAGTAGTATAAACGGGATATAGCTTTCATTCCAAAAAAAAAAAAAAACTCAATCATCAAACGTACACTCTACTATATGTGGTCGAATAAAAGGTTGAGAGATAAACAAACATTCTCCTACACACAAATAGGGAAGCAAGAAAAGTTCGATTCAGCCGGAATCAGAAAAGAAATGGACAACTCGTAGAGGGAAAACAACAATAATCAATCGGATCGGTTGTAGTGGGAAAATTGGTTAGGAAAAATATTGATTCAATTTGTGCTGTTTGATTTATTTTTGAAGTTTTGCACGGTGGGATTTTTATTGCTTCAAACCGAAACTGCCCCGGCTTGAGAATGTTGGATTTCACTCGATTTTGCTTCACAGGGGAAGTGGCTCTAATGTTGGCGTGAGGATTTTAAAACTGCTCTGTTTTTTAAATAATGCATTCGAGGTTTTTCTTCTACAACATTTGTTCATCTATCCTATGAAAAGAACTGTCAGTCCTCCACATTCAACACGCCAACCCTATTTAACTGTCTCAAACTGATTTGATGAAGAAGAAAAATTTAGATGAAAGGTAGTACGGCACATGTGCGTTTGTACGCAAGAAAGACGAGAAATCAGAGGAAATTCCATTTCCCATGCGAATGGAAGCAGAGTCTATGATGGAAGAAGATGCAATGCCAGAAATAATGCTGCCATTCATTGCTTTCCGTTTCACGTTCCCAATTTGGCAGAGTGCCAAACTCGATAAGCCATATATGATCAGAGGATAATAAAATATCCCCCGAATGGCAGAGCGTTCCAAAGGAGTGACTCGTGATTCAAATTTCACGTATAGTGTTACTGTCGAATAGTAGTATGTAACATTCACAGAACTTCGAGTACTGTTTCAAACAGACGTATCTGATTTTGTAAACAAAGAGGGGAATTAAGATTCAAACGTAAATTTATCAAAACTCTCAGCACCCTCACGTGCTAAGGGTTTCAAGAATTTAACGTTTGAATCTTACTTCCCCGCTTTGATTAATAAAATCAGATACGTCAGTTTGAAAAAAGTACTCGCGAATTAGTTCCCTCAATTTAGTCCGATCTACCCAAGTAGGCGAAGAAGCTCAAAATAGATCAACTCTGCCAGTAGACGCAGGTTAATTGGCAGTAAAAGTGATTACAATTTGGAAGTTTTAAATTGAAATGCATGCCTAAGTCGCTTGTTTCCAACTGAATGCCGGCTTAACTGATTCCCCTGTGTACGGCTGGGGATAACTTCAGTTCACAACTTTCAGGCAGGCAGGTGCCTAACGGCACAATTGAGATGGACTGCAGGGGGAGGAGCTCAATTTATAATTTTATTTTCGTTTTTCTGTGGCCTTGGAAAAGTTAGGCGGACGACATATTGGCCAGTGCCGAGTGCATCAGAGGAAGACTCAGCGTTTGATTAAGTGGAAAAGTTTTCCACTTTGCGCTGCTTTGGAAGTGCATCTTTTGGAAGTGTTTTACCATTGCTTGGACTTTGTTTGCTGTACTTTGGAGGTACTGTTGTGTATTTTCTTTCTGCTTGAATGTCAACTTGTACGACCAAGGTAAACGGAAAGGTTTTTTTTCTCGACAAAAGCTGATAAATCCCCTACTATTGATTACCAAGTTGGGTGGTCTTGAACGAAAGCGAAGCTCCTCAAAAATAGCCTGTGCTGGTGTCCTCGGTATAGTTTTCCACCAGAGAATTAGATTTCCTTCCAAACAGCAAGGTCTGACTCGACTGGACAGGTTTTGTGCTCCGAAAGCAATTTAGGCAAGAAGTCAGTCAATCTGTTCAATTTAAAATCTTAAAAGAAGTTTAAATCTTTTCCAAATATCGGACCTCCCATCGGGTAATCTTGATAAAAAAATTACGCATTTTTTTCAGTGTTTCAAAATTGTTCAATGCAAGAAAATTAGAGCCGCATATTCCATTTCAAACTCATGTCTTTTGATCATATGGGTTGGATTTGATGGAACACGGCAATTAGAATCGGTAGAGCTGTATCAATCAAAATCGCCAGAAGTGCCTTGTCCTTGACGGGTTTGGATGGGAGACTCAACGCCATAGGAGGATGCTATGGACAGATTTCATACCTTTTTGTCTATCGTTGAAGTTTATGGCGCTGCTAATAACACATGGAGAGACATCTGGAAGAAGTGGCCATACTTCAAGGGTAATCAATTCGCCGTCATGTATTTCCAATTATGTGACAAATCTGAACAAAACGTAACATAACTAATAGACGCAAAGTTAAACGAGGGATTGGCGGAGATAGTAGTTTTGGATCGAACAATGGCGTTCAGATCATGGAACATGAAGCTTCTTTCTCTAGAAAAGATAAGTGAATGCGATGGAGGACGCACTCAAAATATGAATGGTACACACTACCAAAATGTCATGTGAATTTTTGTCCCCTGAGACCGACACATGCAAGCGTCCTTTTGCACATAAGAATGAGTTGAAAGAGATGAGAAAATAAATCCAATCAAACCCATTTTTCATAGAATTGCGTATGTGTCGGTTTCAAGAGACATAATTTTACACAAAATCTTTGTTTACGTTCCCGGACTTTTTACAAACATGAATTACGTCTCGTGTAGAATTCAAAATTTCCAAGTGTGTATGACTTTCGAAGTACTATCAATAAATTCCTACAGCGACTGCGAGCTAATGTAAATGCTGTACTGTGAAGCCTCTTGCAATCTTACTGACGTTTCTGCGAAATTTTCAAAATGAATTCGACAAACTCTAAGTACTAAAGCATGCATTAAAAGAGCGACTAAATGTTGCGATTTTTCATGCGATTACTTTGTCACCTAGTGGTTGGTGCACCGGTCAGTTGCCGATACATACTAGTTGCCTATATATACATATGGCCACTAAAAATTGAGAAATATTCTACTGACGAAATTTCATGAATTTCAATACCCATATTCTACTGAAAATGTTCATGGTCACTCTAGGCCCCACGGAAACCTATTCCGGAAAGACAGGTCCGAGTGACAAATCATCAGATGACCACAAAATGTTGAGAAATATCCTATTGGCGAAATTTCATGAATTTTGATACCCACATTGCCAGGTTTTTCTACTTCAAATGTTCATGGCTACTCTAGGCCCCACGGGAACCTGTTACAGAATGGCAATTCCAGGAACAAGTTGGCATTTGACCCACAATAAAGTAGAAATAGTTTCTACGAATTATTCCAAAGATTTTGACATCCCGTCCTGGAAAGTCAATAGATGTTCCGAAATTGTGTCTCCGTACCGGAACACAGCCCCGGAAATTGGGGGATTTCTAGGAACCAGATGAATAAAAATGGTCATTACCAATAATGTTCCTCAAGTGAATGAGTTTTTTAATCTAACGGTGCCAAAAGAATGGATATCAATAATTGCCAGAGTTATAATCAATTCCATTTGGTGGGTACCGGGGTACCCTGTTGATCACATAAGGGTTAAATGTCCTCAATCTGAACTTTTAACCTGGCATCAAATTAATCGAAAATTCTACAACCACCGAATCAATTTAATGGTTTTGAACGACTCTTAGTATTCACAGCGTTTAGCAGTGAGATTCTGCAGCATTTCTTTTTCGATTTTGACGCAAATATATAAAATGTTTCAAGGGATTTTATCTTTTTCGAAGTCCAAGGTGCTCAATTTAAACATATTGTTTTTATATTTTTTCTTGCTACACAATCTGATGTCACAATAGTAATATCTTGTATCAAGACGAATTATTATGGAAAATTGACTATAACTAATTTGTTTAGTTTATGATCCTAATAAAGACACAACATTAACGTTTAAAATTCACCAATATTAGTGTGGAACTAGATGTATGGCTTCATATTCAGCATAATAATGATGCCCCTGACCTCCTCCTCTCTTCCCTTCTAGCCAAGACCTGTGAAAGGGATTCTTAATCCATAAAGAAAATTTTAATTACTGGCAACCATGACCGTTTGCTCCATGATGCACCAATAACGTATGCATTAAAAAAACTGACTTTTTTTTCGGATGTTGATAAAAAAGCTAAGACAGATAATTGCTTTTGAGAAATTTCCCATGGAAGGTAATTATTTAAGCTAACTTGCGAAAAAAACTCCACGCCTTTGCGAGCGGCCTTCCGACAGTTAACCGGAACATTCGCCATGGCGGACGAAAACATGCGTGTTCTTCGTTTTATTTATCAATTCCTCCTAAGAGTTTGCAACAAAATTGATGGAGTAAATCTTACGCTTCATGTGGGCCCAGAAATTTTCGATGGGACACAGCTGGGGGACGTTGGGTGGTTTCACCGACTTTTGTACCACATCGATATTCAGCCGCTCTATCTCCTCAAACGATCGCTTCGAGTAGTGGGCCTATGGCAGATCCAGCCAGAACACCGCGTCTTCGCCTTTATGATAATTCTTGATGAACGACTTAACTTTCGGCAGGAATTTCGTACTATATATTTCCCCATTCACGGCCAGTCCGGAGCGAAAGAAGAGTGGCTGTGACATCCCCTTCTCGCTGATTGTTAGCCACAGCTGCACCTTCTTGGGGAACTTGGTTGGTGTAGCTACTTTTCCCTCGATCTTCCTCTACAGCATCCTTTGGAGCTTCTTGTCGCTTAGGGTCGTCGGCCGTCCGGAACCGGGCTTTCTTCCGATGATCTGAACGGGCGTATTCAGCGTCCACAAAGTGCCGCACAATGTCCGTTTCCGACGCGGCAGGGTGCCGTTCTTTGAACGCGCACACTTCTGAACGAAGTTGCTTCACTTTCTTTTCCATCACGGTTAGAGTTCGACTGATAAAGCTGTCAAATTTTGTCTACTGACTCATGGGTTACTCTGATTGATGCTGCATGGGTAGGTTTGTCAGTGCGGGTGAAGGTAAACCCATGAAAAATCGGCAGTTTTTGTCCATTTTTAATGCAAACGTTGCTACCACTTGAGAGCTAAGAAGTCGAAGTGTTTGCATTTTTGTATGCATGTTGAATACTGAGAATTCAGGGGAGTTTTACCTTAAACGAGATGGTAATCTAATTCTTCATCTCTTCTTGAAAAACTAAACAATGAATATGTTTTACACATATGTAGCTCTGTGCGGGTCCTCCCTTAGCTCAGTCGGCAAAGGCGCGGCTACAAAGCAATACCACGCTGAGGTGGCTGGGTTTGATTTCCGGTCATCAATCGCTGTTGCTTACATTCTATTTAGTCGCATCTGTTGCGTTGTATACCACACGCAGCGGACAAGCCACACCATGCGACTCTATAGAATTAGAGGAATTAGAGCAGCATCGATTGGCTCGAGTCTGGGTTTGAACTGCAACGAGTATATTCGAAAATTTCACAAAGTCTCCATTTATTGTGACTACACAATTTTCAACGGACATGTACTTATTAAGCATCTTGCATCCATATTGATAATCAATATTGACGCTAAGGATTGTCTAATAATTCATTCTGTGGATTAAATATACGTAATTTCAAATATATGTGTAATTTCTTCTTTTATATTGTAGGTGATGTGATGTGATGTGATGTGTAATAAGAACCCACCACCAGTTCAAGGATTACCTATGGCTGCAGGACTATTCTCAGCAGGTTGTTCTGAGAGAATAGCCTACGTGATGGCTTCTTGTAGCAGGGTCAGCCGATCTCAGTAAGGACCTTCGGAAGACTACGGCCAGAAGGCCGCGTGTCTTCGCATGACAAGGGACTGGCGACTCCACGAACCCTTGTCCAGTCAACAAATCCTTCGACTGCCTTAGGCTACCCCCCTAGGGAATCCCCGTTATATAGTTGTTAAAGGAACAGTCAAAATTTTTAGCATAAATGATTTATAAAAAGTTAAGACAAAATAAAAATTTCACGGCTATACTGAACTTAAGATTCAATTAACACATTTATTTTTGTTTTTATTTGCACTAGTAAATATACTGGGATATTGCAAATTTCTACTGTTCCTTATAAAATAGTTGTGGGCAATAAAATGAGGAAAAATCTCAAACAAAAAATTACAATTCAAATAACTTACCATAAAAGCATATTAGTCTCTATGTTGCATCATAAAATCAAGAAATTTTACTTTCCAACGCATCTTCCACTGCATGTTGTTTGTATAGCACTCATTTGCTTTTATAGATTAATCCAATATGAATGGACCAAGAACTTAACTGCATATACTGTGCTGGTTTTTACAAGGTCTCACTCTTCTCATATAGAAGGCCATCATGATAGACCCAATTGCTATGTATACAAATTTCAACTTGAATAATTTACATGCAATTTTACACTATAAAATTTAAATTACTTGACTATGTAAAAAGCAGCTACAGTAAGTCAATGCACTTCCAACTGCTCACTTACCAAAAACCCAACCTACCTCTTGTTGCATTATTAAATCCTCGTAAATTAAAATTTAAAGTGATGGTAACAATCCTCCCAACCTCACTCGCGTCCTTACACAATAAATGAAAACAAGCAAATATTAAATAAAACAACAACCATTAAGTTGAGCTAAGGTATTGAAAAAAGAGTTTTTAATTTATACTGTTAAATAGAACAGATTTTGAAAAAATTTCAGATAAATAATTTTGACGCTTTTGTTACTGTCACTTTCTATTCATAAACATGAATTACTCGAAAAATAGACAAAAACTAAGACGCCAAAAATTAGAAGGGTCCCACCGCATTTTCGGGAACACTGCCGGATCTCATTTAGCAGCTGTTGTCGGTGCTGCCATTTGCTCAACACGCGGCCACACACAGACACACACGCTCTGGGCTCATGCTAGTCATCATCATCTAGCACATCGGGAACGCTAAATATAACGTACCCACACTGTCACATTTTCCAGATCCATCATTAACATGCAACATCATCGATAAGGCCATAATAAACACCGATCCGCCAACACCAACAGTAAAAAGCACGGTATGACGGTTATTCCCTTCGTTGCTTCGATGATTCTCGACTCCAAATCACCATCACCATAAACTTTTCGGAACACGTCTCCTTACTCGTTCCTCCCGATCTTCCTACTTTTATTTAATATGGACACCACTACACTCAACCGCACACTTGACGACCACATTTCATCAAAAATTCATTTATATTTCAATCTGATCTCAGTTTTCATCAGACGGACCCGGCAAATTTGGCGCTCACAAAACAACTGACCCGCACGACATAACACCTTTGCAGATACTTTCTCTTCACAGCTAAAACTGAATTTGACCCCCGCAATAGCATCACAAAAAACACGAAAATTTTAAAACAATCAGAGCAACACTTCACACATCTGAACGCGAGCAAATACAGACGACTTCTGTTCTTCTTTTATATTGTAGGAAGTTGAATACTTTACATCTCAATATTTTAATCACTTCGATAAACAGTTTGTTTAGGAGTGACAAATAGTTCATTTTATAAACTGAATGTATGACATATCGAATAAGGAGTGTATCGAATATAAGCTATCCACATACATTTGCGTTGTACGCATGTATTTGTGATGGTTTTTTATGCTCTGAACACTGCATGCTGTGCGTTTGACTGTCAGCTTACTTTTGTTTACTTGTTTGTGCGGTTCAAATTCTGCGTTTTCAAAATGTCGCGTATTGAAAAGGAAGTGAAAATTAAGGTTCTGGACACATGGCTAAGTTAGAAGGGCGCGAAAATTGGCGAAGCGGTTTGGAATTCATCATGCGAGTGTTAAAACCATCATTAATAAGTTATAGGAACACTATTGTTTGGATGAGCTACCAGGAAGAGGCAGAAAACCCGGTTCTTCCAACCCGAAACTGGAGCAGAAAGTGGTATCTCTAATCATGAAGAACAAATCAATGTAAATACGTAATTTGGCCAAAAAAGCAGGAACGAGTGTCGGAATGATCCAGCGTATCAAGAGGCGAAACCACCAGAAGACCTACAAGAAGCAGAAAATCTCGAAACAAAGTGCAGAACAGAAGAAGCGAGCAGCAACAAGGGCCCGGAAATTGTATTCGCGTCTCTTGCAGTGTCCGGATGCATGCGTTTTGATGGACGATGAGACCTATGTAAAGGAAGACTCAAAAACCCTTCCAGGTCCACAATACTTTACTGCCGTCATTGGGGAGGACGTGAGCGATGCGGACAGGTCGATTCAAGTGGAGAAATTCGGTCGAAAGGTACTGATATGGCGAGCAATATGTTCCTGTGGTTTGAAGTCAACCATTTTTTACATTACCGGAACTATAAATGCGGTAATCTATCGATTTGAATGTCTCCAGAAGAGATTGTTGCCTTTATATAAGAAGCATAGTACATCTCCACTGTTTTGGCCGGATTTAGCGTCGGCTCACTATGCCAAAACCACTCTCAATTGGCTTGCGGAAAAGGGTATAGATTTCGTTGAGAAAAATATCAATCCACCAAATTGCCCTAAGCTTCGACCCATCGAATGTTACTAGGCAATCGTGAAGAGGGTCTTTAAGAAGACTGGTAAGGCAGCTGGGAACATGCAGGAGTTCAAAAAAATTTGGGCTCAAGCGTCCAAAAAATGCGATGCAACACTTGTTCGGAACTTGATGAAGAGCATTTGATCCAAATTTCGAAAATTCGTGAAGGAATAACTTCAATTTTATCCGGTCTTCATTGTGTTCAAGTTTAACCTCGTAAAATAAAGGATCAATTTTTTTTTATGAATAAAATATCGGTTTTCAACATAATTTGAAAGAAAGTTTGTGGATAGCTTATTTTCGATACACTCCTTATTCCCCCTAAAAGCTACTGTTATAACTGTACATCTGAAGTTCTGCTTGCAAGTGCATTTTAGATAACCTAGAACATCCCAGAAAGATACAAAAATATTTAACGTTTAACACTAAAAATTTAATAATACGTATGCATTTGTACCATATTCTAAAACAACGCTTTATACTATTAATATGGCATTTATTTTTCTTCCTGAACTTCTTAATATTCAGAATGATCTTGATCGTCAATTAGGCCTTAAACTCACATGTTTTTTACATTTTCAAGACAGAAAAATTCGTGTATAATAAATTTGTGTAAGGCAATGTACGCTCTTATTCACTCTGTGAGTGTATACAGCCAATTTCCGTTTGTGGTCATATATGACTCCATGGACATTAAGAGGTTTATATACTTTTTAAGACAGGCCGTAGCATTAATAAATTTTTCAATAGTATGTATGTGGCCCGTGATAATTTTTCAACATTGTTCTCTATTGAAGATGATGTGTAGAACAATTTTGAAAGTCTTTTGAGAAATGACTGAGATAATAACGCTCAAAACCTGACCACTTTTCGTGACGATTGCAAAGTGATTTTTTAAATTGTACCCCAGTATAGAAAACAAAGACGTAGTCCTACGTCAAAAGTTATCCTACACAGATAAAAAGAAACACTGAATTTTCTGCGTTATCCAATGCACATAAAGGGAATGCTAGATTTGGCAGAACATAATGGGATTTTTCATGTAAATTTAAGCCAGATAACGCCTGAATCGAGCCTGTTGTATGAAAGATTCCAAACAATATCGTTGTTTACGCTCCTTTGGCTTGGAATTACACGAGGAGAAATTTTACACGCTTGTTTAAATTAATTATTTTTTTCTGTGTACCGCTGGGCTGCTTCACCCGATTTGTCTTCCTCGGACTATTGTCTGCTCCCACACTTCTAAAGATGGCTCATCAATAAAAGAAAATCATCTCACGCGAGGAAATCATCGACGCGGAGGAGTATTTTGCAGACTTCCGGTAAAGTACTTTTCAGACGTGTTAAAGAAGTTGGAAAATCGCTGGAATGAGAATATCGAGGGGACCACATTGAATAAAAAAATATTTTTTTTTTAAATTCCCAAGGAGGCTACTCTTCATACCACCTAGTAGAATACACCAGATAAGAATAATAAAACAAATGAATATGTGGACACGAAATATATTCAATTAAATTGTAAGTTGTTCTGAGAACCATACACTCTGTAGAAACGCCTGATTTTTATTAACATGGGAGAGAAAATTCAGAGCACGTAATTGATGGTGATTGGTAGATGGTTAAAAGAGACAATTCTGCAACTATAAATATGAACTATCTGCACTACGTTCGACGAGAAGCGTCATTAAAAAATGGATCAGAAGTCGAAAAGAAAGGAGACAGACACCGACAAGCAGCAGAGGGCCGAGCTGGTCGTTTCAATCGATCACTTCAAGTGGCGGGCGCCGAAGAGGATTCCGGTTGAAGACGACCAGCAACCCGACAGATATGTGAAGGCGTTTCCCTCGGCCAAAACACAAACGTTTTACAACCCATCGCAAGCGGCACGCACGACTTCCATGGGCATTTCGTTCCAAATTCGAAGATTACGACTTCGATCTGGGCCAAAAAAGCCACCTTGTCCTCGTTTATTTTCGAAAGAAAATCAGTTTCTTTCATTTTTGAGATGGCACAATCGGGTTTTGGCTCATTTATTGCTCAAACAATTACTTCAAAACCACGAAAGACTGGCTTGCTGTTGATTCTATGGATTTTGAACCGAAAGACGTGAATCCACCAAACTGTCCTTAGCTCCGTCCGATCAAAAGCTACTGCGTCATGATGAAGTGCAGACGAAAGATCAAACGGACCTGTTCATAAACCACGTAGACTCGTTTTTGAAAATCTCAGGCCCCCTCAGGATTTGAAATCCTACCAAAATGAAAAAAAAAAAACATTACGGAGTGGTATGCCGGCAACAATGTGGAAATGGTGCTCAAGGGGAAGAACCAATCCTACACCCGGCTTCACTCATGTGAAAAATTTGTAACCATGCTTAAGGCCTGTACTCGAAAAAAATGCACCATTTTTATCCATGTGTAACTTGTGTGTGTCTGTGAGTAAAAATTGAAGTAAATCTGGGTATAACTAGTTAAGAGTGAATTGTTTACATGTGCAAAATTTCATACCAATCGGTTCAGTGGTAATTGAGAAGGTATCGAAACAAGAAAAAAATCCGACTGCGACCGTGAGATGGATCGGAAGACAACTTGGAATCACCCATACAACTGTTTCTCGGGTGGTAAAATCGTTTAAGGAGTCCCAGAAGACCGAGCGGCGAAAAAAATCGAAAACAGTTGACCCTGTGAAGGCCCGGAAGGTATTGGATTATTTTAAGTATAATCCGAACCTTTCGATGCTCGACGTGGCTCTGAAGGCAAATTGGATTACAAAAAGAAAAATGATTTGGTTTTCTCAATAAAAACAAATTGGTTGTAGCACCGTTTATGCATCGCATCAAATGTATAGTAGATGCAACAATCGACGGAGAACAAAGTTGTATCTTTCCTACCTCAATCGAGAACTCGGATTCTATTCTATTCAGTCCGTGATGTGATTGCGGTAGCTCTCTACTTGGTATTTCTTGGAATCCCGTAATTCGTAAACCACATAAGGAAAGATGGGCATAAGTTGATATGCAACTCTACGCATGTCGTTTAGGACTTGAGTTAATTCGTCGAATTTTTTACAGTCCCGAAAGATTGAGAGAGAAAATAGTTTTTATTTTCATTTGATACATACTTGATACATTGTAAATCAAATGCAAGATCAAAAGAACGACGAGAGCTTTTCACAATCTTAAATGATAATATCGCAATAAGCTGCTTTTGATTATAATTTCTAAGAACTGCATCAAGGTAGATGGAATCTTAAAAATTAAAAACACCCTAATGCGTTTTAATTAGTCTTCCTAATGGAGATAAATACTGTCCAAAAAGTGAAAACGAACTCATCTGAAACAAGTGGAAAGCAATGAATTGAAGTCACAGCTTAATTCCATTTTAATCTCTCCGGAATGTGATTCTACTAATACGTCCACAGCCACATCAAACCAACTTGGAGATACTGAGATACGACTCGGACCAACTCCGAACGGAATCCAACGAAGATTGTGAAAAGTCCTCCCGTTTCTCCGAAGATGCTGAACTTGAAAGCACTCACCAGCAACCGACTGAAAAAGAAAAGAAAAAGAAACTTTCCGAAGTGATAGCATTCTTCGCTTAGGAGTTGTTTTAAACAATGTTTCCTTTCCGCTGGAAACGAAGAGGGACACTAAAGACCACTCAAGAGCTTGCAGAAGACACTTTTACAGGTTCCCATCGCTCGCTCGATCTTTGGCTATATCAAAGGCAACTGGCAGATAAGTCCTGCTTCATCCCGCATTTCTTCTGCACCAATTATGGTGATGAAGAAGAAGAAAAACAACACCGCTGCAGAAAAAGTTTGCCAAACTTCCAGTCAACCGTGTCACAGTGTCGCTGACAGATTCTGAAATCCTCCGAGCTGGGAAGTTTGTCACCATTTTCGAAATTTCGATGCGATAAGAGTCGATGAAACAACATTTCTGAAAAATCGCTGGCTGAATGCGTCTTGGGAGCGGGTTTAGTATTTGTTATTAGATTTATCCTTTATGGGGTATTTTTTTTTTCGTTGCTGCCTGGAGAGCACAGTGATTGTTTTTACAGTGAAATGGATTTCCACTCGTCCAACAACGGTTCCAGCATATAGCGCGCGAGGAAGTGCGAAAGAGAGGTAAATAATTGCTTTTTCAATTGATTCTGTTTATTTCAATTTGCCAGATTAGTGGGCATATATGAAGGATGCTGCACAATGTTCTCCGGCGGAGGTGATTTCCAATTCAGTGGAGCGAAACTGATTGATTTTTATTGCGTTTCATCTCGACTCACCGACGGAAGGGTTGTGTTTTCGTTTCCCGATAGCTATCCATCAAACTGGAAACTGGGGTGCAATTCGACAATGGAATTGATGGGCGGATTGGCGGACAGTGCTAGTGAAAATGTG